>SNQJ01S0097319.1:37244-58470 GCA_010110895.2 Picea sitchensis
CCTTGACACAAGAGGATTTTCAAAGAGTTGTTCAACAGAGTTTTGGCAAAGAAGGGATATGAGTTGGCCTGATGCCAGGTAAGCATGTGTGGTGCAATTTAGGGTTATAACACAGTCCTGACAACATAACCATTTGTTGGCACAGGGGCAGATCCAGGGTTCAACGCACCAACAACGCACCAACAAAACCCTAACTACCGGCACTTTTGGTAACACCTGGAAAGCAGATGAAGTCTCACCCGAGGTAGAGGCAGGAGTGGTTGCAGGACTCTGATGTCTGCAACCTTAGCTGGGACATAGATTTGTTATTGTAACACTTTAACAGAGCACTTAGCAGTTACAGTTCATCAATATTCGCTTTTAGCTTACAACGTAGATAAACCCTAGTAACAAAACGATGCAATATTCACACAAATACAATATAATCAATCACTAAGCACATTAACATAGGTCAGATCTAGCATTTGTTTACATTATTCAACACTAATCTATTGTATCAGATTCATCTAACATACATCAATGCACTAATCATTTAATCACATAAACAAGAGAACACCCAAAATGCACAAAGCAACCACAACACAGGATATACGTGGTTCACCCTCTCCCTGGGGCTATGCCCACCAATTCTTCTTCTCTTTATTGTCTTCTGTCAATATTCTACATGCACAGAGCCTTGAGATCTTACTCTGTGAGGACAAGAGATTTGCACACTTCGCTAGATCCTCCTTCCTTGAGTTACAACACAAATTCTTCCACAGTCTCTTACGATCACTTTCACTTAGCTCTGCAATTCTTACACAGTATGCACAAAGTAATTACAATTACCACTTGCACTTAGCACCTAGCATCACATAGATGTCCCCTCTTACATCTCTTAGAAATCTATTTATATATTACAAAATCGGGTCTAAACATGGGTAAACCCATGGGCTGACATCCCCATACTCGTTACATAAGCCCAAAACCCAAAAATCCCTAAAAAGGGGTTGAGATCTCGCGATCTATGCTTCAACTTGCACTTTGCCTTCGACAGTATGTCAAAGTCCCAAAAGTAGGTCAAACATGACCAAGGATCCTCAAAACTTGGTCAAGGGCCAACATCAACCAAGATAAACCTTGATAGTGGGCACTAATTCAAGATTTTTCCATCTATGCCTTTTCACTTTCGATCTATCAGATGAGAAAATATCATACCATTGAGTATGGAAATAGAAATTTTCCTACCTATCTGGAGATTTAGAACGAGTCCTCTCACTAGGAAGGGTGATGGCCAATTTTCTTCTTGATGAAAAAAAAATGTGGATAGTTGAAAGTTCAGAGTGATGGATTCAAGTTTTTTCATAGCATCAACAAACAAATATTTTTGGAGGGAAAGGAATAAAACTACTTTTTTCATTGTAGGTCGACTTATCTCTTTATATGTTCATTCAAATTTCAAGTGTAGGCATTGGTTGGATGCATAATTAAATAATGAGTACCCACTCTACATACTTTTTATAAAGCTATAATGATAAAAAAAAAAAAAATATACAAAATAAACATTTTTTCATGTATTTCCAGTTTTTCTCAATTTGTAGTATTTTTTTTCGATCACTTTATTATAGGGTTTCTTAAATTAAAATTTCATTTCACAACGGTTCAAGTTCCATTGCAATTATTTCACATGGACATGAAAATACACATACTCATACAACTCCATGAGTAATTTCAAGTGTTCTAGATACATGGGTGTTAAGATGTGCTCATTTAACCATATAAAATATTACAATATTCTCACCCAACCATAGGCATGCAACCACCCTCGAACACCATAACCTTGACAAATAGAATAATTTTAGAAGCAGTACTAGCCCCAACAGATAACCAAGAGATAGCACACCTTTCTCCAAAGG
Organism: Picea sitchensis; assembly: GCA_010110895.2. Taxonomy (NCBI): domain Eukaryota; kingdom Viridiplantae; phylum Streptophyta; class Pinopsida; order Pinales; family Pinaceae; genus Picea; species Picea sitchensis. The sequence goes on from SNQJ01S0097319.1 coordinate 39,140, forward strand.
TAGCGCACCAAGCAGAAATTTCAAAAATCGTAAACCAAGACCAACTCCCAACTATAGTTGTTGTAGCTACACTCCTTGATCTGAAAAGATCTTCTTAACAACAATGGTTGAGCTATCTTGCATGAGTTAAATTACCCTTTAGGAAACTAATGAAAGAGGAAGAGTTAAAGAGGAAATATGACATCCATATAAACATATACAGATCTGAACATAAGTATGAAGAACAAAAAACCATAAAAAACCAAAATGATAACGAAGTTCGGCAATCTCGCCTACGTCTCTGGGCCTTTATCTTAGTGGGTCAGGCTTTCTTATTTCTGTTCAAATCTTTAAACGTACATCCCAGTAGTGCCAAAAATGTTATAAACTGATCTAGTCTTATTCTATCAGATCTCTAGAACCCAACAAAACTGACGAAACTGAAATCGGAGGAACGGAGCTCCCAGAAATGGCCCGCAAAGGTAATCTCCTCAAGAGATTCCCTGAATAAAAATGGCTTGGGCTTGGAAAATATTCATCATAAACCTATTCTGAAACTCCTCCCTTGGCTTCAAGAACCCCTCGTTTATATATATATCTGAAGTTGGTAACCATCTCCCAACTTCCCCCCAATATCTGGCCTAAAAAGGGGCCCAATATCCCCCAAAAATGACCAAAATCTCCAAAACTGTTGAGAAAATCCAATTAAAATTATATTGCAATGTTTAAAACCCACATTCTACACATCTTATGGGTGCAACCCCCTTTTTCTCAGTGCATGATTGTATTGGTGCACTCCATGTGGCCTCGAGCTTATCTGGTAGTGTAACATCCCGCTCTTGTGCGCACTGAGTGAACTTATTCTTTAAGGACACTTCCTTACAAGTGATCCAGATTATTATACTATTGGTCATTTGATTACGATTATGAGATATGATGATATGTTATTTTGGTTTTCTTTTCATAGATAGGTGCTTTTGACTAGGTTCTCCAGAGTGTGTAGGACTTTGGACATTGAGGATGCAGAGGCATCGATGAAACCCCTTGGACTCTGGATCGAGTCAGGGAGATGACTGTTGGGTTTCAATGTTATTGATATGACACATGTACATATGATTAGATGCTATGAGTATTGATTCTTGTTGCTGACCTGATTCGTTGATGATGCAGGCCGAAGATAGTTTGCCGACCAGACTCACATGTGGAGTAGAGGGGTCACGCACGACAACTAGGGACTTTGAGGGAGAGGTGTGGACAACAACCCTGCCACAGTCTACTAGCACTCCCACAGTGGCTCGAACTGTAGGTTAATGATTACCTAGTTCGAGAAGACCCACGATGTTGTGAGGGCAGACTGCGACAATCACTCATGATGGTTGTAAGGGGCATGCAATAAGGCAGGGGCCTTATTCCTTAGAGGCCCTTAGTCTCGCACAAGATCACCTGGTTGAGTATTGACTCCAGGGGTTTTTGATGTCTACCAAGTCATTCAAGAGACGAGTGGCACCTTTGGAGCACGTAGTGCGTCCTAAAGGGCATTTCACGCAAGGAAAACATAAAGAGGAAAGTGGCACCCTTGGAGCACGTAGTGCGTCCTCAAGGAAACGTCGCACAAGGAAAACATAAAGAGGCGAGTGACACCCTTGGAGAACTTAGTGCGTCCTAAAGGGCACATCGTGATTTTAACCGGTAAAGTAAATAAACCTAGTCGGCCTTAAAATGAATGATGTGATAAGTAAGATTTAAAAACAATTTTCCCTAATAAAAATGTCGCCCAACCTAGAGAAATTAAAAACCTAGGTCTAAGTAGAACTTGTGGTAATAATAATAATAATAATAATAAATAAACTTGTAACAAGAAGGGGGGTAAGAAATTCAAATTAAATTTTAATATCAAATTATAATGGGGGATTAAAATTTAAAAAATGGAAATGAATTTTTTATCTACATATGCTAATTTAATTTTTAGTTAAAAAGAAAAAGGGGTAAATGGTTGTTTTTCTACACTTGCTAAATTGATTTTTGGTTAAAAAGGGAAAAGAGGGAAACTTAAAAGAAATAGGAAACTAAAGGAAAAAGGGGAAACCTAAAGAAAAGGGGGAAACATAAAGAAAAATAAATGAATGTATGACTTAGTAAGGAATCTTGCCTCGTGAACTTGTTATTTTTGAACTCAACTAGGAATTTAGTAAGGCGTAAGTCATTTAAGAAGTGTAAGAGAATTTTGGGACACCTAGGAGCATTTTTAAGAATTGTTTTAGGTGGGCGAGGGGAATAAGAATATTTAATTAATTAATAAAATTGAATTTCTGGTGAAACTAGGGGATGGGTGACATGTGTACGGGGGAGGTTTTTCCTAGTTAATTAAATGAAAAGAGAATTTAATGAGAATGTGAGAAACTAATTACTTGAAAAACTCTATAAAAAGGATGGAGGAGGAGGAGCAGGAGGAGTATGGATATCATCTTTATGCATAATGTTACACTGCTAAATTTTTGTCGTGACTGAACTGATATTGTGGGAGATGGGATACCCAACTCGGGTAATGAGTAGTAGCTCGACCTTGCAAGACAAGCTAGGTGCTAGTTGTTCTCTGGTATTGTGTGTGTGGCCTCTTTGTGACTCGGGGGGCTCAGTGGGAAGAAGAGTACCCCTAGCGCTCACTGGGAGGTACTGGTGAGGTCACATCAGTCGTCAAGAGGGAACTGGACAGAGTGCATGCGGGACAATGACTCGAAGCCGTCACATTTGGCTACGGTACACACACATTTATTTTTGAATGAATTTTCCTTGGTGAACCCAAATTATAATTTCATTGACTTCTTTGTGTTTGTTTTATTGATTATTACGTAGAATGTTGTGTTTTATCTTCTATCCCTTATCCCTTTAGTCATCAATTTGTGCCTGAGCAGTCGGCTAGGAGCCTAATCGATGGTTGTCACTTCGGTGTTTAAAGACCTATATATTCAAATGCCATGTTTTCCTATGCATGGATGATGAGTGAAGCATGAATTTTTCACCCAGTTGTCTATCCCTTACTTATATCTGTGTTTTTTTCATATGAGTAAACTTTGATTAAACTCTGCATCTTCATTGATAAAAATTTGATTTCCCCTACGTTTTTAGTTGCTTGAACTTTGGTAAATGTTTGTGTTTCTTTCAATGTTATGTCTGTGTTTATTTAAATGATATGGCTGCGAATTTATGATATCTGGGAATTTATCTTTATGTCTGCGTTCTCTTCTTTTTAATGATAAAACACAGGGAAGTTTACATGCGTCCAGTTGAAACTGTTTTAGTATTGATCAAACCTTTTCATTGTGTCCTGATTGATTTCGTTTTATTGTTGAATAACCATTAAATGCATCTAGTTTTTATTTCGTTGTACTGTTGAATTAAAACTTCACCTACGTTTTTGATGAACCACAATTTACCAATGTATTTCATTATGATGCACCTGCACTTTAATGTTGTTGAAAGCGAATAACAATGTACAAAAATATTTCTATTGGAAACATATATCACTGTTGACTTAGATTAATTAATGGACAATAATCTTGATTATTTAGACAACGATATATAAGATTAATTCTGTTATTTTCACAATGATATGTTGTTGGCAGCAACATTGTAATAGATGGCATTACGTTTGTGTTACACAACCGATTTAGAGTTAATGATAGTGAAATTATAAGAGCCTTATCCTTAGATTGCACTTTTATTTATTACATTTATAGACAGTGAATTTAAACCTTGATCAACTACGTTTTTATCCTTTGACTGGCAACAAGTTTATACCTTGATTTACTGCGTATTTACCCTTTGACTGGAAGCGAATTTAAACATTGATTAACTGGGTTTTTATCCTTTCACTGGCAACAAGTTTATACCTCGATTTACTATGTATTTATCCTTTGAATGTAAGCAAATTTAAACCTTGATTAACTGCGTTTTTATCCTTTGATTGGAAGCAAGTTTATACCTTGATTTACTGCGTATTTATCCTTTGAATGGAAGCGAATTTAAACCCTGATTAACTGTGTTTTTATCCCTTGAATGGAAGAGGGTTTATACCTTGATTTACCGCGTATTTATCCTTTGAATGGAAGCGAATTTAAACCTTGATTAACTGCGTTTTTATCCTTTGACTGGTAGCAAGTTTATACCTTGATTTACTGCGTATTTATCCTTTGAATGGAAGCAAATTTAAACCTTGATTAGCTGTGTTTTTATCCTTTGACTGACAACAAATTTATACCTTGATTTACTACGAATTTATCCCTTGAATGGAAGCGAATTTATGCCTTGATTGACTGGGTTTTTATCTTTTGAATGACAATGAATTTTTACCTTGATTGTTGTGTTTGAGATTGTGTAACATCTCCCATTTGATTGTGTATTTGGTTGGGTGAAATTTGTTAGGATATTTAGACACTTAGGAGTTAGTAAGATCTACTTGGTCTATTATTTCGTTAGGTAAATGTGTGATTTCTAGTGTGTTTCTTTAGTATGCATTAGTATGCATTTGTAGTTAGGAAATCCGATGGTCACGATATGTTCCCAACATAGAGTGATCTAACGGTTCATACTCTCCTCGATCTTAATGGCCATTGATCCATGGCTTGACACCCGATTGGTCCATGATCTCTATTTAAAGAGCATGGAGGGTAATTTGCCGATGATCGATTATGAGAAACTTTATTGTAAAATCTCTCTGTAATCTTTTTCTTTGCATTAATAAACTGCTCCAAGTGGCCACGTTGATTGAGGTCGTGGATGTTTCCCCATAGAGGTTTTACCACGTGAAAACATCGATGTGTTGATCTTTGATCTGGTTATGTGACTGGTTACTGAAGGTGTTCATCCTCTATTGGAATACTTGTGTTGTCAAACATAGTATCAGAGCATGTTTGAAGACCCACTCTTGTTGTAGATTGAGATCGTGAAGCCGAGTTGACTCATATCCACTTTATTTCATTTTCGTACATTTATGGGCTGAAAGGACTATTCCATTGCGTCCAGAGCGCTCATTTTAGTCAGGAAAATTTTTCATTTCACTCGAAAAGGTTTTTGTTTTCCCAAGATACGACCATTACAATGAGATTCAGAGGTATAAAGCTTGAATACACATTTTAAATTTTTTTTGCAGAGTAGTATTTTGGTTTTGTTTTATTTATTTCCGGGTTGCTACTGTTTTAGATCTGCGTATGCTCTTTGTCCCACGCCTTGTGCGATCTCGAAAAATCAGAAACAGATAGGAAAAGGTGTATCTTCCGGGTAAGCTAATTGAGATCTAATCTTTGTTGTTATCGAGAAGCGAAATTTTTTTCTTGTCTGAAAAGAGTTTTTTTTTTTAGCACGCTCTCCAAGGTCGTCTTCAACAACAACAAAAACAACACTCACAATCCTCCTTCTGAACATTACAATATGTTTTGCTAGATCATTTGGTTAAAAGTTGCCTTATTAAGTAAGAGGTCTTGAGTTCAAGTCTCTCTTTTGTTACATTTTTTTGGAAAAGTTCATGCTAAAATTGTAAAGTGTATTTCACTTCAAGTATAAAAGTGAATCACTATAAGTAGCTTTAATATTTTTTAGAGTTATTTATTTTGCATGCATATTTTCTGGTATAAAGTAGCTTCATTGTAAAAGTGATCCCCATTTCTCTTTATAAAAGTGGGTCACTTCATAAAGCAACTTACACAATCACGTGGTCATTTGGTTACCGATTGTGCCTTTTTTTTTAAAAGGGCATAACTCTAACATTGGAAGTCCGTTTTCAGTGTTATTTTTTTTTAAACCGCATAACTTTTTGAGCTCTTTCCATCCAGATCATCAGTTTTAGTTTTTAAATCCAGACTCTGCATATTTAATATGGCTTATACAAGTATTGTCTTGCTTACCAACAACAACTACTTCCAATGGAAATGTCATATGGAAGATTTATTAAGAAGTAAAGGCTTGTACCAGATTACCTTGGGAAATGAAAAAACACCCACTGATGTTGATAAGAAAGCCAAGTGGGATAACAGGAATGACGAAGCACATGGACTAATCAAAATTTCCATCTCTCTTGATCACTTAATAAAGCAACTCACACAATCATGTGGTCATTTGGCTACCGATTGTGCTCTTTTTAAAGGCATAACTCTAACATTAAAGTCCTGCTTTCATATTTTTTTAAACCGGATAACTTTTTGAGCTCTTTCCATCTTATCATCATTAGTTTTAAATCTGTATTATCTGCATATTTACTATGGCTTATACAAGTATTGTCTTGTTTACCATCACAACCACTTCCAATGGAAATGTCGTGGTGGAAGATTTATTAAGAAGTAAAGGCTTGTAACATATTACCTTGGGAAAAGAAAACACCCCCACTGATGTCGAAAAGAAAGCCAAGGGATAACAAAGAATGACGGCTAATATGGACTAATCAAAATTTCCATCTCTTGATTTATATACCACCTTCAAGATAGTTGATGACCGAAGAATATTGGGAATTTCATTGAATCAGGTTTGGTAAACTCAATATTCGAAAGCATCAACAGCTAGAAAAATTTGAATACTAACCTGAGTCCAAATGATTTTTCTGCCTTGGAGACTATCATTAGGTTTAAAACACTTAGAATTTTATGTGAAGAATGTAAGATAAAGTGATGGAGGAAGAAGGTTGCATCTATCTTATTCTTTCTGGGCTAGGTAGTGCATATTCGTTTGTGTCTACCTTTTATGCCATGAGAGAGGCTCTAGGGAAGAAACTCTATGAAAACCCACTCTGAGTCCTTTGTGCTCTTGATTCAAGAGGAAGATAAGTTTGTAATAATTTGAGTGATCAACACCTGTGTCCTCCAAAGAAAGATTTATTGCCCAAGAGAAAGATAAACCTTAAGTATCCCAAGAAGAAACATCCTCGCTATAACAAAAAAACAACCTAAGGGTCACAAACCTTCTCAGATAGCTTCAACTCCTAAGGGTGACAAAAGAGAAAAATATAAAGTGGCAAGAATACTAACAAACATTTCAACTTTTTGTGATAAAGATGGTCATGATGAGTCCAAATGTTTCAAGAAGATGGCAGCTTTAGAAGAGTTAATGAAGAAGCACAACATCAATATTGATTATACTTCTTCTTCTACTCATTACGCACTTTCATCACTGGTTTCTCCTTCAATTCAAAATCTACTACTACTTCTTCTTCCGATGAGTGGCTTATTGATTCAGAGCATCTTATCATATGTCTAAGGATAAAGCCATCTTTTCTTCTCTAAATGAATGTGTAACACCAAGAAAATATTTGTTGGTGATGATAGATCCTTTAGTGTTGTAGGATCCGAACAATTCAAGTAGATAATGGTCATTTCAATCAGATGTATTATGTGTTCCAAGTCTTTCTTTGTAACCTCATTAGTATATTAAATCACTCATTCAAGTGAAAGTAAACCATCGAAGCCACCTCACCAAGTTGTAATCAAGGATCTAAAAGATCCTACATGTTCCTTGCAACTGGAATTGCCGATGATATTACCAAAGTTGTACAAGTTTGAAAAACTTTGGGTCATCAACTTTTCATATCGGCTTTGCTGCTCATAGCGATGGCTTGGGAAAACTTTGGCATGAGCGTTTGGTCATCTAAACTATCGCCATTGCAGCAACTATGTAATCAACGCATGGTGACTAGTATTCCTCTGTTTCATGCAGATGGTGTTTGTGCCGGCTGATTGACAAATATCATCGACATTTTGACAAGCTGCTCTTGGCATGCCTTAGTCTCGTAGCCATCACGTTGATTTGTGTGTGGTCCACTTTCTTCCTTCTTTTCTCAAGTATTTCTTAACTTTCATTGATGACTCTTCCAGACGCACTTCTGGTTTAATACTTCTTAAAACTCAAGAGTGAAGTTTTGGACGAGTTGGCCTTACAAGGCCCTTGTAGAAAACAACTGATATCAAATTCAAAGGTTAAGAATAGATAAGAGGCTTAATATGTGAACAATAATTTTACAAGCTACCACACTACAAAGAGAATCCAAATGCAACACAATCGTTCATAAACCACAACAAAATGGTGTTGTTGAGAGAAAGAATCGCACATTAAAGAAATGGCTAATTGTATGATCCAATCTATGCGATTAAGTCTAAAGTATTGGGTGGAAGCCAACAACTATGCAAATTACACAAGAATCACACTCAATAAAAGGCTCTTAAAAATATAACAATCGAAGAAGCTTGGACTAAAATTAAACCGTGATGTAAGTCACTTCCAAGGCATTTGAGTATAGCACTAAGGCTCACATTCTTGATGAGAAATGAAAGCATTGCAACCAAAAAGTAAGCGTATATTTTGTTGGTTATTCTAAAGATGTCAAAGGTTACGATTCTTCAATCACATTGTAATGAAATCATTAGAAGAGATGTTGAATTTGATAAAAATATCTTGGCATATGAGCCATCTTTAGAGTTTGTCCCATATTCGGCCTATGATCCATCTTTGGTCTTTGTGCCTTATTAAGTAAGATCTAGTTTCTTCTTCAGATGATGACAATGAGGATGAAAATCCACCTCCCACTTACCACTCCTCAAGATAAGTCCTTTGAACCTAAACCAAGACCAACTCCACCAATTCCTAGATGGTCCGTCAACACTAGCAACAGATCTTGTCGCGATCCTTCGGGATCAACGCCGACACTTTCACGCTCCAAAGGATTCTTTCTTCTCTATTGTCTCAAGTTTCAGAAACTCATGATCCGCAGACATTTTGCGTAAGCTTCAAGCCATCCGTGTGATTGGGAAACAACACGAATGAAGAGTATCGTTTCTTAATGGAAAACGATACTGGGATCTTTGTACCTCTTCCAAAAGGAAGAAACTTGTTAGATGCAAATGGGTCTGGCTACAAAACTAAGTATGCATCGATGGAAGTGTTGAAAAGATACAAGGCTCTATTAGTTGCCAAAGGATTTTCCCAAGTTCAATGAATTGACTATAATGAAACCTTTGCCTCAGTATCCAAAATGAATTCCATCCAACTTCTTTGTTCTTCCTTGCCACATAAATGGGAGGTCCATCGATGGATGTTAAATCCGCCTCTTGCACAGAGATTTGCAAGAAAAAAACTACATGGAATCAACCTCTTGGCTATGTCCAATGACTTTTATCTTGTTTGTCGCCTCAAGAAATCTCTTATGGTCTCAAGCAAGCTCCTCAAGCTTGGTATGCCAAAATGGATAGCTTTCTTATTGCCACCGGATTCTCTAGATTCCATTCCGATCCTAATGTCTATAACAAGAAAGTAGAAACTATCCTTCATAATCCTTGTCCTTTATGTTGATGACCTTATCCCATCGATAGTGACTCAAAACTTTAACCATGTGAAAACCAAATGTGAAGAAGAAATTTGAAATGACAGACTTAGGTTTTTGCACTATTTCCTTGGCCTCCAAGTTATGCAAACCAATGAAGGAATTTTCTTCCCGCCTAAGCATGCTTGTGACCTTCGTCAGCTTTCACATGGACGATTGTAAACCAACCCCCTTCTCCCTTCCAACCGAGTCAATATTTCTACTTGTTGTACTTCTCTTGAAGTTTATGCCACCTTGTACCATCAGTTAGTTGGTAGACTTTTATATTTGACTCATACATGTCTAGTTATTTCCTTTTTTTGTTGGTATTATTGCCTAATATATGAAAACACCCCATGAAAGCCAGTTGAAAGTAGATAAAATGATACTTCGCTATGTTCATGGTATAATTTAGTTCAGGATACATTACGCCTGTGGAGGACTCCTTTATTGGTTGGTTTCACTAATTCGGGGACAGTCGGTGATCTTGATGATCGAAGTCTACCGCAGTTATTTTTTCACTTTGGTTCGTGACCGCCACTTTGTGCCTCAGTAAGAACAACAAGTTGTACCTCTCTATAGCTAAGAGTAATGAGCAGCTGTAAATGCAGTCGTGAAGCTCTGGCTTCATCGCATCCTTTCGTAGTTTGATTCCAACATCAACATATCACCCTTTGTTGTACAATCGAGTTCCATCAAGCTCAAAAGACCCGCTCAACATTAGTGTAGAAATGACATCGAAGGCTACTACGCACTTCATCGTAAATCTCATTCATGATCAAGTTATTGAAGTGCTCTTTTGCCCTTATATAGAAGATCAAGTTGTAGACATTTTCACAAAGTTCTTACGTATACAAAGTTTTACAAACTTCGATCTATGTTAGAGTTCGTAGTTGTCATTAAGGGGATAGGCTCTAATTCCTCCTTCCTTCCTATTGTGTTACTATTGTAAATCCTTCAATCCTATCCCAAGTTGTTCTTAAGGGGGATGTTAGGATATTTAGACACTTAGAGTTAGTAAGTTTCACTTGGTCTATTGTGTCGCTAGGTAAAAGTGTGTTTTCTAATGTGTTTCTTTTTATTATGCATTTGTAGTTAGAAAATCCTATCACTTATATGTTCCGACATAGAGTGATCTCGATGGTTCATACTCTCGATCTTAACGACCATCGGTCTCCGTGGTTTAAAACTCGATTGGTCCATGATCTCATTTAAAGAGCATGGAGGGTAATTTGATGATGATCGATTGTGAGAAACTCTCTTGTAAAATCTCTCAGAATCTTTTTGCATTAATAACCACTCCAAGTGTGGTCGCGGTTAATGGCCATGGATGTTTCCCATAGGGGTTTTACCATCGGAAAACATAAGTGTGTTGATCTTTGATCCAGTTACGTGAGTGGTTACCGGGTGTTCGTCCTCCATAATACCCAAAGGTCAACAAAATTATTGTATGGTATGATGTGTATGACAATGATATCCCTTTGGTATTAATGATTGATTGTGTTGGAAGATTGGTTGTTGTCATTGATGTCAACCCTAGTCATGGTTTGACCACAAGATTGATGAAGTCGTGATGTTAAATATTGAGCGTAAGCATGTCAGTACGTTGGGTCTTATGAACGTAATTCAAAAATTGAATAAAGTTTTTGTATTATATCTCATATTCTGGTGGAAGGAAGGGGCATGATAGAGAGTTCAAATATCTCTTTATATTGAGGATTGTATCTTCCTCCTTGAGGTTTATCCCTCCCTCTACAAATTCCAAATGTAGAGGGAGGGATAAACCTTTGGAAGTCATTACTTCCCTTGAACAAAAACTATTGATTATTTCTCACATGTATTGTGCATGGTGTAATAGGTTGTTACATATGGTATCGTAGCAGGGGGTTCGACCGCGGACTGCGGATCTCCATGCTTTCCATTGCAATAAAACCTTGAGTAACAACCTAGCACTAATTAAAATTTAACGTGTCCATTCTATGGATATTGATTAGAGGACGCCACAGAGGTTCGTAGAAGGCAGTGTGGAAGGAGGTGTGATGCTTCCAGAAATGCCCGCTCTTTTGGAGCCCAACCCGTGTTGGGGAAGAACAAGTCCTTGGGTTCGATTCGATTGTTGTAAGGGATGATGATGGTCCGACAAGGTCCTTCCAGGTAATTTCAAACGCCTTGATTCACCATCAGTACCGAGATGAGGCCGGCCTCTGCACTGAGGGTCCACAACACGCCCCTGCTAGTACTGTTAGCATTCATTGAGAACTTGAGAGGGATGAGTTCTCAAGTCTACGAGTTTCACCGGCAATTGAGCCCTCAAGGCATGGCTAGAGAGCAAGGCATTATGCTTCATGTCTCCCGGTTACGACTTCCAACATGATGGTCCACATGGCAGTCTTTCTAAGGAAGGGGAGCCATCTTCTATGATGGAAGACACTCGCCACTTTGAACATGGCCATCAAAGATGTGTTATGGAAATCGCTCGAGGAATGGTTCCGTGAGAGGTATCTTTTCTCGTGAATCACGAGCATCATCTCAATGACTTCAACGCCTTGCAACATGGAGGCTCTATGGTGCCCGAAAGTATGAGGCCCATTTTGGAGTTGTTTCGTATGCTCCACACTTGAATATCGAGAAACTTAAGTCAACAAGTTCGTGTTTGGCCCTAATGTCAGCGACTGCGTAAAGGTTAGTATTTTGATGTCTCAAACCTTGCATGAGGCCATTAAGAATGCCCTCATAGCAGAGGAGGAGCGCATCGCCAGTGGTTCGTATGTGACTCCATCGAGACCCACTCTGGTAGGTGTCATCATCTAGTGCGCAACAACATGAGACACTAGCTATACTTTCACTGATGTCGTGGGTTTCCGTAGAGGATCCATCATCACACCTCAACCAACGCTTTAGCAAAGGGTCTCCTTTACTCGTCGAACACCGTAATCTTTTTAGTATTATGATATCCTGTGGCACCCAGAGTTTCATTTGAAACGCTAAAAATAATGAAGGTAAAGTCAATTTGAACATGGTGAGTTTAGATTTGTAGAAATGGCTTAGGGAGAAAAAAAAAGGTTGCAGGGTAGGTTACGGGTTGTAGCATTAACTTGGGAGATTTTTTCACCAAGGCCAACCCGTATGTCATGATCTTAGGATCTATGACGCCGCGGATTGGTATGGATTGGTTGGAATCACATGAGGCAATACTCACCTAATACCAAATGCAACAGTGGAGCATGGTCGATGATGAGGGACAAAGACGCAGGATTGTAGGGGCGTAATTAGGGGAGTTTTCCCGAGGTTCTTCCTTGCACCTACAAAAGAGCATGCACAAGGATGTAATCTTTATGTGATCCCTGCGTTAAACAAGAAGGGAGTAAAGTGGAAGGTCTAGAACACCTTTTAATGGTGAGAGAGTTTACAGACGCCTTCCCCGAGGGAGTTACCCGGGATTTCCGCAAGAGGGAATTGAATTCTACTATTATAGATTCGAAACCGGACCGAACCGAGTAGCAAGAATGCCTTACTCCGGATGTCGCACTTCAGAAGGCAAGAGTTGAGAATGCAAATCAAGGTGTTATCGACTCGACTTATAATGCCCAAGTGTGTCACGCTAAGTGCCCTATCTTCATACAATAAGGATGGGTCAAGGAGACCTGCATTAATTACCAACTGAACAAGGCAAATGATCAAGAATCAATTCACTGCCAATGCTTGGAGATATGTTCAATGAGATGAAAGGCATGATGGTGTTTTCAAAAATTGACTTGGCGCATCAGGGTATCACTAGCTAAGGATCAAGGAGGATGACGCTCCTAAGACCGCTTTGATGAGGCTCTGACATTAAGAGTTTATTGTTTTACCTTTGGACTAACAAACTTTCTGCAGTTATGAGTTTGATGAATGGGTGTTCGCTACTTGGATAAGTTTGTCCAAGTATTTATTGACAATATTTTGATTTACTCCTCGATGGAGGAGCATGATGAGCACTTGGGATTTCATACAGTGTCTACAAGAGAAGAAATTGTATGAGAATTGTCTAAATGCTCGCTTTTATCATTCAAAGAGGATTCACTACTTAGGCATGTCATCACCAACAAAGGTATTGCCGATCCAACAAAGGTCGAGGCTATGGAATGGCCTATGCCGACGAATGTCCCCGAAGCATGTAGCTTCAATAATACGATACTCATCGACGACTGGTCGAGGGTTTCTCTCAACAAGGAAAATTTGATTACCAATGAAAATAAGAACAAGAAGTTTGTTGGATCAAGAAATGCATGAAATCATTTCAGAGGCTCAAGGAATTGTTGACAACAACATTGATACTAAAGGTCCCCGACATGGACCCAAAATTTCGGCATGAACTCTCACACATCCAAAGAAGGCTTAGGCGCAGTCTTGATGCAAGACGAACGATTGAGTGATCGCTCACATCTCAAGAAAGTTGAGAAGGCATGAGGAGAACTACATGCACAATTTGTAGTTGTTAGCCATTTTTTATGCCTTGAGATTTTTTTTGGACACTCACCATTGATGGATATTGAACTAAAACTAATTCTACCGACTACAACCCATATTTACAATAAAGAGATTGAACGCTGCCACAAAGACGCTATCTGAATTGCTTAACGAGTGGATTTCGAAGATTTCTACATAAAGAGACATTGAACAAAGTGACAGACATGCTGAGTTGGAGACCACACATCTTTTCGGTGATTGCCTCTTTAGATGAATCTACAAGAAAATATTCTAAATTTACAACACAATGATTTTACTAAGATTTTGTCTGAAAAACACAATGATGGTACCAAAATTTGAAGGATTTACTTCGGACAATGACGAAGCATTGATATTTAAAGGTTGAATTTACATACCACCCAACGACGAAGTTGAGAAGTTTATCCTAAATGAGGCTCAGAAAGCGTTGTACATGGCTCACCTGTGAGTCAATGGCGATGAAGGCATACCTTAAACCCTTATTATTCTCGAAGGGAATGAAGGAAAACATAGTCAACTACGTGGAAATATGCCTAGAATGTCGCCAGGTTAAGGCTGAACAAAGACATTTGATAGGATTACTACAAAAAAATGACGAGTCTCAATCGAATGGGAGGGCATTTCATGGATTTCATCATTGTTGATCGGGTTAACGACCACAAGGAGACAATTTTAATTTCATTGTTGTGGTAATCGGTCAATAATCGACTTAAGAGTGCTCATTTATTCCTGCATACCGACGTGACGCATCTATTATTAGCTAGAGTTTACTCAGTGATATTATGAGGGCATGGCATGCATAAGAGGATTATATCCAATGGAGGATCGATGTTAAGGATGATGATTTTGGACTAGTTTCAAGAGGCCTTGGGAACCCAACTTAAATTTAGTACCGAATATGAACCAGAGATAAATGGGTAGACCAAGTGAACGAACCAAATCTTGGAGGAAATTCTCTGCATGTATGTGATGGACCAACAAAAAAAACGTTGGGAGGAATTCTTTCCATTGGTAGAATTTGCATATAACCATAATTTCTATCAAAGCACCATTAAGATGACACCTTACGAGTTCCTTTACGGACGACCGTGTCAGAAACCTCTAAGTTGGGATCGACTAGAGGATATGGTCTTGGTGGGACCAAAAGTGATCAAAGAAATGGAAGATCAAAAGATAAAAATCAAACAAGGATCGAGGAAGTGCAGGATCGGTAGAAGATTTATTCTAATGCGCATTGTACCGACCATAGTTACGATATTGACGATCGAATATTCTTAAGTGGTGAACTGCGAAAAGAGTTCAACTGTTGGAAAGAGTGATAAACCATTCCTAGTGTCGGGGATCCCAAAGATTGTGAAAAGAGGGAATGGCCTCCATTGACTAGCCTTGCCCGGATCCTTGAAGCATGCATGATGTTTTTCATGCATCTATTTGAGACATTATGTTAGTGATCCTACACATGTTTGACTTGAGTACCTTGCAGATGTATCCCATGAGGGTGCACTCATGGAAGAGCCAATCCGCATCCTAGACCAACGCATTCGACAACTACAACGTCAAACAATAGATAAGGTCAAGCTCCAGTGGGAAAACTATAGTTCAAGACTGACTAATTCGAGGATGCATATGATATGCGCCAGAATACCTGTTTTGTTTGATAGATAGACTTTATGATACTGTGATACTTTATTTTTTTGCATTTATACTGAGAAAATTTGTGACTAAGTTTAGACCAAGAGGGTATGTAACATCCTCTTGCATGCATTGAGTGAACTTATTCTTTAAGGACACTCCTTACTTTCCCTTACAAGTGATCTGGATTATTATACGATTGGTTGTTTGATTATGATTATGACATATGATGATATGCTATTTTGTTTGTCTTTTCATAGACAGGTGCTATTGACTGGGTTCTCCTGAGTGTGCAGGACTTTGGACATTGAGGATGAAGAGGCATTGATGAAACCCCTTGGACTCTCAATCGAGTCAGTGAGATGACTGTTGGGTTTGAATGTTATTGATGTGACACATGTACATATGATTAGATGTTATAAGGATTTATTATTGTTGTTGACATGATTCGTTGATGATGTAGGCTGACGATAGCTTGCCGACCAGACTCACATGTGGAGTAGAGGGGTCACGCATGACAACCAAAGACTTTGATGGAGAGGTGTCGACAACAACCCTGTCACAACCTACTAGCACTCCCATTGTGGCTCGAACTGTAGGTTATCAATTACCTAGTTCGAGAAGACCCACGATGTCATGAGGGCAGACTGTGACAGTCACTCACGATGATTATAAGGGGCACGCAATAAGGCAGGGGCCTCATTCCTTAGAGGGCCTTAGTCTCCCACAAGATCACTTGGTGGAGTATTGACTCCAAGGGTTTTTGATGTCTACCAAGTCAATCAAGAGGCGAGTGGCACCCTTGGAGCACGTAGTGCGTCCTGAAGGGCATGTCGCGCAAGGAAAATGGAAATAGGGGAGTGGCACCCTTGGAGAACCTAGTGCATCCTAAAGGGCACGCCACAATTTCAAGTGGTAAAGTGAAGAAACCTATTCGTCCTTAAAATGAATGATGTGATAAGTAAGATTTAAAAAGAATTTCCCCTAATAAAAATGTTGCCCAACCTAGAGAAATTAAAAACCTAGGTCTAAGTAGAACTTGTGGTCAAAAAAATAATAATAGTAAATAAACTTGTAACACGAAAGTGGGTAAGAAATTCAAATTAAATTTTAAAAACAAATTATAATGGGGGATTAAAATTTTAAAAAGGGAAATGATTGTTTTATCTACATATGCTAATTTGATTTTTAGTTAAAAAGAAAAAGGGGTAAATGGTTGTTTTTCTAGACTTGCTAAATTGATTTTTGGTTAAAAAGGGAAAAGAGAGAAACTTAAAAGAAATAGGAAACTAAAGGAAAATGGGGAAACCTAAAGAAAAGGTGGAAAAATAAAGAAAAAGTTGAATGTCTAACTTAGTAAGAAATCTTGCCTTGGGAACTTGCTACTTTTGAACTCAATTAGGAATTTAGTAAGGCGGAAGTCATTTAAGAAGTTTAAGAGAATTTTGGGACACCTAGGAGCGTTTTTAGGAATGCTTTTAGGTGGGTAAGGGAAATATGAATAATTAATTAGTTGATAAAATTGAATTTCTGGTGCAACTAGAGGATGGGTGACATGTGTACGAGGGAGGTTTTTCCTAATTAATTAAATGAAAAGGCAATTTAATGATAATTTGGGAAACTAATTACTTGAAAAACTCTATAGAAAGGATGGACGAAGAGGAGTATGGATATCATATTTATGCATAACGTTACGCTACTAAATTTTTGTCTTGACTGAACTTATCTTGTGGCAGTTGGGATACCCAGCTCGGGTAACGAGTGGTAGCTCGATCTTGCGAGGCGAGCTAGGTGCTAGCGGTTCTCTGGTATTGTGTGTGTGGCCCCTTTGTGGCTCAAGGGGATCAGGGGGAAGAAGAGTACCCATAACGTTGGCTAGGAGGTACCAATGAGGTCACATCGGTCAACAAGTGGGAGATGGATGGAGTGCATGCAGGACAATGACTCGGAGCTGTCACATTTGGCTATGGTACGCACACATTTATTTTTGAATGGATTTCCCTTGGCGAACCCAACTTCTGATTTTATTGACTTATCTATGTTTGTTTTATTGATTATTACGAAGAAGTTTGTGTTTTATCTTCTATCCCTTAACCCTTTAGTCATCAGTTTGTGACTAAGCAATCAGCTAGGAGCCGAATCGATGATTGTCACTTCGGTGTTTAAAGACCTATAGATTCAAATGCCCTGCTTTCCTGTGCATGGATGATGAGTGAAGGATACATTTTTCTCTCATTTGTCTATCCCTTACTTATCTCTGCATTTTTCTCCTAAGAGTAAACTTTGATTAAACTCTGTGTCTTGATTGATAAAACTATGATTTTCTCTGCATTTTTAGTTGCTTGAACTTTGGTAAATGTCTACATTTATTTAAATGATATGGCTGTGAATTTATGATATCTTCGAATTTATCTTTATGTTGCGTTATTTTCTTTTTAATGGTAAAACATAGGGAAGTTTACATGCGTCCAGTTGAAACCGTTTTACTATTGATCAAACATTTTTATTGCATCCTGATTGATTTTGTTTTATTGCTGAATAACCATTAAATGCATCCAGTTTTTATTTTGTTTTACTGTTGAATTAAACCTTCACCTGCATTTTTGATGAACCACAATTTACCAGCGTATTTCATTATGATGCCCCTTCTCTTTAATGTTGTTGACAATGAATACAAATGTACATAAATATTACTATTGGACAGAGATATCGTCGTTGACTTAGATTAATTAATGGACAACAATCTTGATTATTTAGATAGTGATATATAAGATTAGTTGTGTTATTTGCACAACGATATGTTGTTGGCAACAACATTGTAATAGATGGCATTACGTTTGTATTACATACCAGATTTAGAGTTAATGACAACGAAATTATAAGAGCCTTATCCTTAGATTGCATTTTTATTTTTTACATTTATAGACAATGAATTTAAACCTTGATCAGCTGCGTTTTTATCCTTTGAATGGAAACAAGTTTATACCTTGATTTACTGTGTATTTACCCTTTGAATGGAAGCGAATTTAAACCTTGATTAACTGCATTTTTATCCTTTGATTGTCAACAAGTTTATACCTTGATTTACTGCATATTTATCCTTTGAATGGAAGTGAATTTAAACCCTGATTAACTGCGTTTGATCCTTTGACTGGTAGCAAGTTTATACCTTGATTTACTATGTATTTATCCTTTGAATGGAAGCGAATTTAAACCCTAATTAACTGCATTTTTATCCCTTGACTAGAAGCAAGTTTATACCTTGATTTAATACGTATTTATCCTTTGAATGGAAGCAAATTTAAACCTTGATTAACTGTGTGTTTATCCTTTGATTGGAAACAAGTTTATACCTTGATTTACTATGTATTTATCCTTTGAATGGAAGAAAATTTAAACCTTGATTAACTGTGTTTTTATCCTTTGACTGGCAACAAATATATACCTTGATTTACTGCGAATTTATCACTTGAATGGCAGGGAATTTATGCCTTGATTGATTGCGTTTTTATGTTTTGAATGGAAGCAAATTTATAACTTGATTGTTGTGTTTGAGACTGTGTAACAACTGCGTTTTGACTGTGTATTTGGTTGGGTGAAATTATTGCATGGTATGTTGTGTATGACAATGATCTCCCTTTGGTATTAATGATTGAATGACGATGATATCTCGTAGCGAATGGACAATGATTTACCATTATTGTTCACAACAAGATATATATTTATCCCTTGCTAAATACTTTTATATTTGTTAATCCTGTGTAAAAGACAATGTTACAATTGATTGTTAAAAATCGATATGTTGTTTAAGGGACAACAAATCATATGGTTTAAAGGACAACGATTTTATTTATAGCATGTTGATAGCATAGCGATAGAATATTTTAATAATGGA
>SNQJ01S0097320.1:0-11481 GCA_010110895.2 Picea sitchensis
ACATGTTAGAGTGCAAGTCCATGAATACACCCATGGAAACGAAGTTGAAGCTATTGGTCAAAACTTCGTCAGAATTGATTGATGCCACACTGTAAAGATAGATCATTAGATCTATGATGTACCTAACGAACACCAGACCAGATATATTTTTTTCCGTGAACACGTTGAGTCAGTTTCTGGTAGAACCTATACATGTTCACCTAGTTGTTGCAAAACATGTGATGAGGTACCTTAAAGGTACATTAGATTATGGTCTCAGTTATGTTGGAGATCATGATTTAACATTGAGTGGATACACTGATTCAGATTGGGATGGAAGTGTCCCTGACAGGAAGAGCACTTTAGGATTTTTTTTTGGTTTGGGATCAGCCATGATCTCATGGCAGAGTAGGAAGCAATCCATCATTTCTCTCAGTACAGCGGAAGCGGAATACATTGTTGCATGTTTTTCCAACTGTGAATCTATATGGCTTTGAAAGTTATTGACTGGTCTATTCGACCTAGAGATGGAAACAACCACGATCCTATGTGAAAACCAGAGCTGCATAAAGATGACAGAGAATCATGTATTTCATAACAAGTCGAAGCACATAAAGATCTGATATCATTACATTCGTGACATGGTGTTGAGAGGAGCCATAAAGCTCCAATACGTTAGCACGAATGAAAAGGTTTCCAATGTGTTGACCAAGCCTCTAACTCATGTAAATTTTGAGCACTTTCAAAATAAGCTTGGCATAGTCCGAAAGGACCTTCCTCAAAAGGGGGAGTAGTGTTGTGATGAGATATATCTAGTACTGTGCTTCCAGCCTCACCGCTATAACGTAAATCCAGTCTAGTTGTTGTGTTGAGATGTGCCTAGTATTGTTCTTCCAGCTTAACCATTGTGACGTAAAGCAAGTCTAGTTGTTGTGTTGATATGTGCCTAGTACTATGCTTCCATCTTAACCATTGTGATGTAAAGAAAGTCTAGATGTTGTGCTGAGATATTCCTAGTACTGTGCTTCCAGCCTAACCACTGTGACGTAAAGAAAGTCTAGTTGTTGTGTTGAGATATGTCTAGCACTGTGCTTCTAGCTTAATTGTTGTGACATAAAGCCAATCTAGTACCATGCTTCCAGCTTTATTGTTGTGACGAAAAGCAAGACAAGTACCATGCTTCCAGCTTTATTTATGTGACAAAAAGAAATACGAGTACCATGCTTCCAGCTTAATTGTTGTGACGAAAAACAAGACGAGTACCATGCTTCCAGCTTGATTGTTGTGACGAAAATCAAGTCAAGTATTGTGCTTCCATCTTGATAGTTGTGACGTAAATCCAGTCTAGTATTGTGATTCCATCTTAATTGTTGTGTTGTGATTCCATCTTAGTTGTTTTGGTGTTTCCAGCTTAATTGTTGTGTTGTGATTCTATCTTAATTATTGTGGTGTTTTCCAACTTAATTGTTGTGTGGTGTGCCAGCTTAATTGTTGTGATGATGTGCTAGCTTAATTGTTGTGATGATGTGCCAGCTTAATTGTTGTGATGTGTTTCCATCCTTGTGTTGTGATGATGGGTTGCCAGCCTTTGTGTTGTGATACTGTTTCTTTTGACGTTGTATCATCCTTGTGCTATTATTGATGATGAGGATGTATTAGTGTTATACTAATCCATGTCGATGCATTTGATGATGATGATGTCAGTTCAGCCTCTTGCTGAAAATGATGATGATGATGCCACTTCAGCCTCTTGCTGAAGATGATGATGATGATGCCACTTTAGCTCCTGAGTCCTTGATGAAGATGATGATGATGACATTATTTTCTCTTTACTGTTGAATATGATGATGATGTTACCTTAGGCTCATACCAATGAGGATAATGATGCTACTCTAGCTCCATGTTGTGTTGATGATGCTCTGGCCTCTGTGTTGTGTTGATGATGAGAAAAAATTTTGATGATTTATAGATACGCCAGTCAGTGTTCCAAGATGATATTGATGTTGTTGTCCTCTCACCCACCAGATGTTTTTGATGATGTTGTCCTCTCTCTCTCCTGATGTTGTTGTAGAATACCCTTCTTGTTAAGGGGAAGTGTTGAAATAATGTAACTACAAAGTGTATTCTAATTATTATTGTGGTATTATTCATTAGATCAATCCCCTATTGTGGATTGATCATGTCAGCTATTGTAAAAGACCAAATCCCCTTTTGCGGATTGGTTAAAGTATAATTGTAATAGGAAGAATAAGAACTCATCCCTAGAATATATTAAAGAGGCCCCAGAATATATTAAAGGTGGTTATAACCACCCAGAAGAAGAAGTCGTCCCTACCAGTGAAGATACACTTCCACACATGCTAGAATTGTATAAATAAGGAGGCTAGCACCTCACTTAGACACACACACTCACTTTTTCATTGAGGAGAAAGTTTCGGAGCTGCAGTTGGAGAAGAGAGAGAGAAAGAAAGAGGCGCATTCTTGGGAGAGGACTTTCTGTTTTTGTTTGAGTTATCTCTTGGCATTGTATTGGCTATCTATAATAAGGAAGTTTTGATAGGTTTTCTCCCCCATGAGGATTTCCCAGGATAAATGATGTGTCTCTTGTGATTGCGTATTTCTCAGTGATCCTATCTTATGCTATTGTTATCTATTGAAATGCAAAGAACTATAATAATATCTTAAACATTAACATGACAGAGGGTATGCAATGGCATTCATTGATGGGAAGGTTCTTTCTTGGCCAAATGGATTGGGTCTTGACTCATCAGAAGTCATTGGGACTCGTGATGGCGGTCTCTACAAGTTGACAGGTCATCCAGTTGAGGCCTTGGTGCATGACAGTGATAATATATGCGAGCTTTGGCATAGGATATTGGGACACTTACATCACCGGGCACTACCAGTATTGAGGAAAATGGTTGCATGCCCTCCATAGTTTGGAACTGAACACCAGTGAGTATGCATAGGATGTGCACTAGTCAATAACTCCAAGGCTTCTTTTGTAAGAAGTGAAAGTAGGTCCAATGAGATCCTAGACCTGGTACATTCATGTTTGTGTGGAAGGATGTTAGTTCCATCTGTGAGTGGTTATCTCTATTACATGACCTTTATTGATTATTATTCTATGAGAACATGGATTTTATTTATTAAGACAAAGGATGAAGTCTTCAGTCGATTCAGGGAGTTCAAAGCTTTGGTGGAGAATCATACAGGGAAGAAGATCAAGGTTTTGAGGTCAAACAGTGGGGGTGAGTATACCTCCATTAAGTTCAAGAAATTTTTTAAGGAAGCAGGGATTAAGAGGAAGATGAAAGTGCCTTTCAACCCATAGAAAAATGGGGTTGTAGAGAGGAAGAACTGGACCATAATTGAGGTTTCCAAGGAAATGTTACATGACCACAATCTACCCATGATTCTTTGGGTAGAAACATGCAACACTGCGGTTTATGTTCATAACARGAGTCCTCATAGGATATTGGAGGACAAGACTCCTAAAGAAATAATTCACAGGAGTGAAACCTAAGATAGGGAATTTTAGGATCTTTGGTTGTCCATTCTACATCCATGTACCTAAGGAGAAAAGAATGAAGTTTGAACCTTCTGGAAGAAAGGGCATGTTTGTGGGATATAGCGAGACTTCGAAGGCCTACTGTATCTACATTAAAGGACAATGATATGTTGTGGTTAGTCGGGATGTTAGTTTTGAGGAGGAATTGGCCTTCAGAAGGTCTCATGAGATCATAGCAGGTGGTGAGGAACAAGAGGCCCCAAAGTGTGAGGAGAGTATGGTTCCATCTAGTACAAAGTATCCCTTGGATCATGAGGAGGAGTCAGAGGATTTTTTGGATCGAGTGGATCCTCCTAGTGACCAAGATACAAGTCCTAGATGGGTTCGAGAGATATTGAAGGATGCCAAGGGACATACAGCATCCAGAGACACTCGTAGGGAGAGAATACCTCCATAGAGAATTGGCTCATATGTGGATCTTATGAGAAATATCATTGATTATGAGCCTTCCAGTTTTGACGAAGCAGCAATCCAGTAGGTCTGGAAGGATGCTATGATCGGAAAGGATATAGTTATGAGATCGAAAGGGAAGTTGGTAGTGACTTCCAAGTGGGTCTACAATATCAAGCATATTGCAGATGGAAGTATCGAAAAGTATAAGGAAAGGTTTGTAGAAAGAGTGTTCTCCCAAAAAGAGGGAGTAGACTATGAGGATACCTTTTCTCCAATGGCCAAGTATACTTCTATCAGGAAATTTATTTATCTTTCCTCAGTTATGAAGTGGAACATCCATTATATGGATGTGAAGATAGCATTTATCAATGGTGTGATTGATGAGGAAGTATACATAGAGAAACCTCAATGTTTTTAGGTACATGGGAGGAAAAATCATGTGTGTGGGTTGAAGAAGGCGTTGTATGGAATCAAGCAGGAACCTAGGGCATGGTACTCAAGGATTGATGGGTATTTGTAGATCTTGGCCTTCGCCAAGAGTGATGTAGAACCCAAACTATATCTCTTACTGGTTGGTAAGGATCCTCTCATATTGGTGTTATATGTTGATGATTTGTTTCTCACAAGAGATGAAAATATCATTACTAGGTGCAAAAAGGAATTGGCCTCATAGTTCAAGATGAAGGATATCATATTGATGTATTACTTATTGGGATTAGAGGTGTGGTAGTAGCTAGGAGAGATCTTCCTCGAAAAGGGGAAGTATGCAGTTGAGTTACTGAAGATATTCGAGATGATGGATTTTAAGTCCATGACTACACCTATGACCACCAACCTGAATACATTGGGGGCCTCAGATTCATACCTATTGGATCCCACAATGTAGAGGCAATTGATAGGGTCATTGATGTATCTGGTTAATACCAGACTATATATTTGTTTTACTTTCAACACCTTAAGTCAGTTCATGGTTGAGTCGAGGCAAGTACAATGGGTTGCAGAATAACATGTTCTCATATATCTTCGGGGTACAATTGGATTTGGTCTGAGATATGTTGGAGGTGATGGAGTGAGGTTGCATGGATATTCAGACTCATATTGGGTAGGTAGTGCACTTGATAGGAAGAGAAGTTCTCGTGGTTTTTTCAACCCGGTATCAGCAATGGTTTCTTGGTATAGCAGGAAACAAACTTTCGTGGCACTTATCTCAATAGAGGTAGAGTGTATGGCAGCTAGTTTGGTGAGTTGTGAGGCTATTTGGATTTGAAAGATTCTTGTAGGATTATTTGGTCAGGAGTTGGAGCCCACCATGATTCACTACGACAATCATAGTTGTATCCAGCTATCAGAGAATTCATTATTTCACGACAAGTTAAAACACATTGATATCATATATCACTTCATCAGAGAAAAAGTATAGAAGGGAGCAGTGAAGATCCAACACATTTCCACATACGAGAAGATTGTAGATATTCTCATCAAACCCTAGTGAAGGGGAAGTGAAATCAACCCCAGAATGATGCCAGGGACCCATAAGAAAGTTGATGGTATTTATGGGCTTGTGATGGGGTGTNCGTGGTTTTTTCAACCCGGTATCAGCAATGGTTTCTTGGTATAGCAGGAAACAAACTTTCGTGGCACTTATCTCAATAGAGGTAGAGTGTATGGCAGCTAGTTTGGTGAGTTGTGAGGCTATTTGGATTTGAAAGATTCTTGTTGGATTATTTGGTCAGGAGTTGGAGCCCACCATGATTCACTGCGACAATCATAGTTGTATCCAGCTATCAGAGAATTCATTATTTCACGACAAGTTAAAACACATTGATATCATATATCACTTCATCAGAGAAAAAGTACAGAAGGGAGCAATGAAGATCCAACACATTTCCACATACGAGAAGATTGTAGATATTCTCATCAAACCCTAGTGAAGGGGAAGTGAAATCAACCCCAGAATGATGCCAGGGACCCATAAGAAAGTTGATGGTATTTATGGGCTTGTGATGGGGTGTCACACCCACAAAGAGGAATAAAATATTCTAATTAAATGTTGAGTTTAGTAAGGGCTCCTAAACTCACTCATTAGACTTGTATATAAAGAAGAGAAGTCATTGTGACATTTCATATTTGTTCCATTATGGAGTTAGCATAAGTGAGTAAACACTTGTATTGGGGAGCATGGAAATTGTAGCAAGGAGATTTTTGCACCTAGGAAATATAGCCTAGTGTTTCTGGATCAAATATGGGAAGTGAGGGAGGAAACACGTGCAAAGGAAGTCCCATTTGTTGTACATGTATGGAGGTTGAAGGAAGGTGAATCACATATGTACACAATTTGTAGTGGACACAGTCACGTATGTACTCAGGTTGCAGTGAGTGAATTGCGTACATTCGTAAAAGAAAATCTATGCAAGATCAGGTTCGTACATGTTGATGTCAGCAACAGTACATGTGATGTGAGTGGACCGTACAGGTGTTCTACAGTAGATTTGTAAGTTGGGATTTGTCCCAAGTATTTTTCTGATATTTTGTGGTTTTGGAAAGACAAGGTTGTACTCATTTTTTGGTGGATTTTTATTGGCTGGGAGGGCTAGTTTTTCCCTAAAAAATTATGAAATTAACAAGTTTACATAACATAAATTTTGTGTCTCATGTGTGTATTAACGATTCATCTCTAATCTTCTTGCTTCCGCTACATATATTTTCAATCAATTATTTTTAGTGTAAAAAAATTTCGTGATAACAGCTAGGGTTTATTGTTAGTTCACTAGGAAGCAATTTTTATATTTGAAAATTAGTCACATAGAGTTGCATGTGAAAATTGACATCAATATCACGAGCAATAACCTCCCAAGAATGTTCAAGTTGTTCATAGGAAACGACAGTCTCTAAGATGAAATCAAACAGACCTGGAGTTACACTTCTTTGATCATGTAAATGAAATCTTACATTCGGTATGGTCGCCAAAGAAAATAAAAGAATCGGGGAGTTAAGAAAATTTTCCCCGGTATGGTCGCCAAAGAAATGTTGATCAAGGAATGATGGTACTCCTTACAAAAACATTTTTCAATTCTCACCAAGCTAGGTGAGATAGGAAATAATGTCACCCTAGTTTATATCCCTTCAAAATTTCAGTCAAATCTCAAGAAATGTAATTCTTGGATCTAAAATCTACTTTTCAATATATAATTTTTATGTTTTTTAATTAAATATTGCAACTTTAAAACAAATAATGTGATAAAAAAATGAACTGGTAAATATATATGTGTGTGTGTGTGTGTGTGTATGCAAATAAAGTGTTAATTATGGGTATCGGAAATTAGTTGAATATGTGTTTATATTGTAGCTAGTAAGCTACATGAAATTATTAGCAAATAAAATTTTGTTTTTATATGTATTTATGCAAGTAATGTTCCTTGGTTAAGCTGGGGGATGTTAATAAGCTTTTGCTGATTTCTTTCTCACTTTTGTGGACTACTAGAATACTATTATTTTAGAATCGTATTATTGTTTTTGTTACATATTTTAACACTTTATTTTCACATAAATACATATAAAAACTAAATTTTATTTGCTAATCAATTCATGTAGCTTACTAGCTACAATATAAACACATATTCAACTAATTTCCGATACCCATAATTAAATGCATCTACAACACTCTAAACAAGAATGAATACAATTGATAAGACATCTACAACAACATATAAATCAATAACATTCACACAGTAATTGCATAGCCATGAACTCATAAATAACTCAGCAAAATAAGTAAACACTTATATTTAAAAGAGAGTTTGTGCAACCAACTTCCTAGGAAGGACGTTCCACCCAACCATAGACATGTTGTTTCAATATCAATAGAAATTCACCCCCGAGATGGGGCTAGGAATTCACAAAATAAGGATTCCTCTCACAATCCCCTCACAGCTCAATATCGCACAACACATTGGTTCTCTCCTACAGCCATCCTGAATTACCTCCATTTTTCTTCCTCTTGACCTGCCCAACCCAAGGAATGTACCCCTTCACTTCTCTCTGTCCATCGGCCATCCCATTAATTTATCAAGGTTTCTCTAGCACGGGTACCTAGGAATCTCTTAGCTAAGAACTCAAGGGAACTCATTGCTATGAAAAACTACCAGCAAAACCAACAACAAACACATGTTGATATAGGGCAACTCGCCTAGGAGTTCACTCTTCAAGCCTAACAACCTGGCTCTTCAATTTCTAGCTCCAAAACGCTCCAATGTGCTCTAGAAATTTCCCAGCCTTGTTGTTTTACCTCCTAAGCTCTCCTTCCATGTTTTCTCTTGTTGTTTATGTAAAAATTGAATGTCTAAAACTGCTTGTTACTATCCATGTGAATTTCCTCTCCTTTCCCAATATAGTTCACTGCTTACTATGCCCAATGTTTATTGTACTTCATCCCCATGCTCTCCAATAACTATGGGATATGACTCTCACACCCACACTATGACAGATATTCAATGATTGGGCTCTCATACACTCAACCAGAAAATAGAAGTTTTCCCCAAATGATAATAAAATTCAAAAATGTGGGTTTAAATTAATACCCATAAATTATTTCCCTTTGGACCCCATTTGGGAACTCTCTAGGCATTCTCCCTCTCTTTTGGATTAATCAGTCCCCATATTTATCCATATATCGACAGTCGGTATTACATTATATTTATTTACAATTCAGGAAATACATTTCACATTTACTTTGTTTGGCCATAGCCACATTTATATATACATTATGCATTAATTAAACTGGGGATTATAGTTAGGATTTTACATTCCCCCTCCCCTGCATTTTTTTATCTTCCTTGATGCACCGCACCATGACGAAAATACATATATAAATTCACATCACAATACTCAGAAAAATAAAATAAAAATTTTGCAATCTTTACCCTCCAACAGAAGTCCTGACCATAATCTTTGTTCTTCTCAACTTCCCAACCCAAGGAATGTGCCCCCTTCACTGCCTTAATTCCATCGGGTTGCACCATTATTTTATCAGGGATATCATCTTAGGTGACCAATAATTTCATAGATGTAGTTCTGGTAACTAACTACCCAAAAATGGAGTCTTGTGTTTTCAGTTTCTATTTTCTTCAAAATTGGAAAAACATTGTGAGTATTCCTCCCACATGATTTCTTCATGCTCTCATGTTGCATATACAAGACCATAGCAGGTATATTGAACTTATACCAACCCTATGGCTTTGATCCAAAGCACTTTGACTTTCTAGTCCAGGATGTGTACTTGTTGGGCTCCGTTTTTGTCATATTTCTCTGCCCATTAAAGTCAGTGTTTTGCTAGTAATTTGTGCCCATCTATGCCATAAACCTTCATTAAATGTCAATATTCACCATTATATATTTGGTATGTTTAATACATCATTTTTCTATGTTTTAAGTGATTAAATACGATTATATCATGGTTTTGTTGATTATGGTTCATGTTAAGAATTCATGCAAATCAAGCGTCTTCTCTAAGTGATCTTCAACATTCAAAGTGTTCTTACATTTGCAGTGGTCCTTACCAAGATTCAATTTCCTGCATAGGCCAAAAGTTGTAAGTATGAAAGGGTAAAAAAAACTGAGTTCATTTCTTGTACAATCATGTTCAGTATTCTCGTACCATCAATTTGTGTACCCGATATTGTAGCTTAGCTTATTGGCGCATCTCTGGGAGAAAATCGAGAACATGGGTTTTCTCCGCAATTATGTGGACATGTTAACGAGTTAAAATTCACCTAGGTCGCATGTGTGGACCTCCAGTACAATATTAATGCTACAGCCAAAATTAGCAGGCTAATTTGAAATAGACAACTTCCACCTCGATTTTCATGCAGATGAAGATGAGTCCAAGAAACCTAAAACATGGGTTTTGTTCCCAGCGTGGAAAATTCAGTATGGTGTGGGATTTTTTCCAAAATAAAGAATGGTTTAGGATATATTATTGGTTCTTCAACACTAATCTTCCCAAATGTAGTCAAACCCATTTTTTTGTGATTTGTTCTAAATTTGTCAAAATTGTTTTTTGAACTTGGGGATTCAGTTTTGTCTTCTCCTGAGTGATATTTTTATTTATAAATTAAATTGTGGAGGGGATCAATGGGGATTAATTTTGTATATGATAGAAATTCATTCTTGTAATAAAGGAGACAAGAGCATATCCTTGTAAACTTGTAATCAAAATTTTGATTTTAATGAAGGAATGTTGAGTTTTGGTGCATCACTTCAGCCTAATATTTTCTTTCCTAGCAGTGTTGGCCACCTGGGAAGGGTCCCTCAATGTGGGTAATCATTTCTCTATTTTCTTAGCATAAGTTTTTCATATTTCATCACTTGATTTCTAAATAGAATTCATTTGTTTTAATTGTGAGTTCTAGTTTTTAAATGTAGTCTTACTTTGAGTTTTTTAATATGTCTTTGTATCCAATCTAACACTTGTCCATGAATGAAATGGTAATAGGCTCACATTTCAGTTCAATTATTTCTTTGGTAAAGGAATAGAATCGTGGTTTCACATTATCTTGAATGATTTCATTAATGAAATAAAACAAAACCATATTCCATAACTTTCATTGGCTTATTATTTGGATCACAAGCAAAACATACCTTTGTTTTGACCTCATCTAGTTTACGATTTTTCAATCTATATAATAATGTTTCCATATCACATGTGACAAGTATATATTTTTTCAAAGATATAAAATCAGGGACAACAGTTTGGTTTTAAACATAATTTATGGTCTTGCGGTATGTATTGATATGGCAATTTTGATTGAATTATACATAGTTCACATTGTTTGGATTTGTTGATGCAAATGACCTGTAAATTGTCTCATATTTAGAAACACTAACCCTACTCTACTTCTCAGTGGACACTGGTTTGATTTCTTAATTAGAGTGATGCTTTGTATGTTGTGTTTATTTTCCTATTAATGTCATTTAAAGAATTCATTGTTTTCTACAGTTATTGAGCTTATTTAAAGAGATGGATCAATCACTAATATAGATACAAGAACACTTAAGTGGAAGATTGTATCTCGATCCTTTTGTGAGGTCAGATCTTATAATCTTGGCAATTGCTCGTATTTTGATCTTCCCCTCTACTATAAGTAAATGAATGTGTTGGAATAAGCATAAGATCTAGCTAGAGTCATATTTGCACGTAGATAAGGCATCTAGATGCAAATTGCAATACCACCACATAGACTTTCTTTATTTAACATGTAAACTATAGATGCAACTGTGAGGACCTTTTATTAATATCTTAGTCTTATTCCTTGATCTGGTAAATTCAACATTCGATCAGTAGCCCACATGAAAGGTTTTGAGTCACATTTTGTTGATTGATTAGAAAACCACTCTGAGTAATACTATGTTTTCTACATTTCATAAATAGGTTTCATTTTATGGTGAACAATACATAATTTATACTATACTCGAATCTAACCTCGTATATGACAGCACGAACACTTAATTCGGTAAGTGAAAGACTACATCTTGAGTCTTCA
>SNQJ01S0097320.1:12896-31421 GCA_010110895.2 Picea sitchensis
CTTTGTTTTCACCTTTTGGCACTCTAGACATTGGGCTATGTAGTTAACCACTTCTTTCTTAATTCCCGGCCAAAAGTATTGGTTCCTTATAGCTGTAATGGATTTCTAATA
The DNA here is from genome assembly GCA_010110895.2 of Picea sitchensis. NCBI lineage: Eukaryota > Viridiplantae > Streptophyta > Pinopsida > Pinales > Pinaceae > Picea > Picea sitchensis. The sequence continues at coordinate 13,008 of SNQJ01S0097320.1, forward strand.
TCCTGGGTGCCCAGCATATGGCATGTTATGCATTACTCTAAACACTATATTTTTCAGCTCCATGGAATTTGGAACATATACCTTTCCTCTATACAAGAGGATTCCATTCCCTTTTAATTCACAATTTTTAAATTTCTGATGTAAATTGCATTGTTGTAAGTTCTCCTTTATTTGCAAATAATTTTGATCTGAATTTTTTTCTTCAAGAATTTTATCTTTTAAATATGTCTTGTACATGTTTATGGCTGAAATATGCACTTCATGAGCTCTTCTGTTGAGTGCATCAACCACTTGATTTTCTTTGTCTTTGATATGTTTAATTTTGAAGTCATACTCACTAAGAAATTGCATCCATCTAGTTTGTCTAGCATTTAGTGTTGGTTGTCCAAATAAATGTTTCAGACCACATTGGTCTATTCTTAGCTCAAACCTCTTCCCCGTGAGGTAATGTCTCCACATTTTTAATTCATGTAGAAATGTTGCTAACTCTAGATCATGAGTAGCATAATTTATCTCATGCTCTTTTAATGTTTGTGACTTATAGCATACCACATGATCGTTTTGACTGACGAATCCACCGATTCCTTTCTTGCATACATATGTGCACACTACAAATTCTTCATCTAGATCTACAATCTTTAATATGGGTGGACTTGTGAAACTATTTTGCAACTATTGGAAACTCTCTTTACATTTTGGTGTTCATTTGAACTTTAGACCCTTCTTTTGCAAAGAAGTGATTGGGCTTGCAATATTTGAAAACCCTTTTATGAATCTTCAGTGATAACCAGCAAGAACCTTAAATTCCTTGACCTCCGTCACATTTATTGGATGTAGCCATCCTTTAATGGCATCTATCTTCTCGGGGTCGAATGTTATCCCATCTGATGAAATAATATGCCCCAAGTAATGGATCTTCTTTTGATAAAAGATTCACTTACTTAGCTTGGCATACAATTTATGCTCATTTAAAACGTTTAGCACCATTCTCAAATGCTCCTCATGCTCCTCTTCAAAATTAGAGTAGATGAGAATACCATATGAGAAAAAAATTACAAACTTGTCCAGGTATTCCCTGAACACTCCATTCATTAGAAACATAAAAACAGTTGGGGAATTTAACAGTACAAATGGAACTACCATGAATTCATAATGCCCATACCTTGTTCTGAATGTTTTTTTGCTAATATATTCTTCTTTTATCCTCACTTGATGATAGTATGATCTCAAGTAAATCTTGGAAAATATTCTTGCACCTTTTAGTTGATCAAATAAATCATCAATCCTTAGCAAGGGATATTTGTTCTTTATAGTGACCTTATTCAATTATCTAAAATCAATAGACAGTATTAAGGTTCCATATGTCTTCTTCACAAAAAGAACTAGGGCTCCCCAAGGTGACACACTTGGGCGTATATACCCCTTCTTCAAAAGCTCCTCTAGCTAAATCTACAACTCTTTCAGTTATGGTGTGCCCATTATGTAAGGTTTCTTGGACATTAGGGCAACACTTGGAGCCAAATCAATAGAGAAAATGACGTCTCTCTTCGGTGGAAATCCTGGAATCTCCTCAAAAACATCTTCAAAATCTTTCAAGACCAAATAGTCTTCAAGATTTGTCACTTTATCCCTAGCTACCTCTTCCATATGGGCTACAAAAATTTGACATCATTTCCTGAAACTCTTTTTCAGCTGCATGGATGAAATTTATCTAATAGCTATAGCTCTCTGAATGCCTTGAATATTGTCTTTATACCCTTTCTCATCAAGAAAAGTACTTATTGTCTTGTTGTAACAGTCTAGGTCAACATGATTTTTTTCCAACCAATCCAGGCCAATTATACATTCATATGAACCCAACGATATAATTTTCACATCTACCGTTATGTTGAGTCCATTCATGTCTATTGGACAATATTCAACCAATTCATTGATCTTTCTCTTAGCATCTGTGGCTAACTGAACTAACGAAGATTTCTTATGCTTACTCCTTTGCAAGTGAAATCTTTCAATAATGTTAGATTTTATGTAACTATGGATAGCTCTAGAATCAATTAAAATTTCTATGGGTTGGTTATCAATATTACCTTCCACTTCAATCATGGGGGATTGATACTTTGCATGCTTGTTGTCCAAGGATGCCTAAATACTTGGCATGATTCTTCCTATATCTTTCATTGTTTCAGCTTTCTGAATGTTGTGGACAGTCCTCATTCTTTCTCCTTTGTGAGGGTAGTCCTTATACAAGTGATTCCCTTGCGTCCCCAACATTGTACAAGTTGTTTCCTTGGCCTTTTCCCAAAATAATATGTTGTCTTTTCTTCATTTTGGGATAAATGGCCTTGTTGATTTACTTGAGATTTATTCTTGAAAAAGGGTGGCTTAAAACCTTTCTTCCTTTGCTCCATATTTATTTTCATCTTTTCATTCCAAGTTTTTTGAAAAACTGGCCTCCCTCTACTCTTCTCATAGAGATGTCTTTCTCTCCTTATGGTCACCTCCAAAATCTGAGGGCTATCATATTGTATCTTGTCGTTGTAAAAGGAGGGTAACCCACTAAGAAACCTTTGGATTTTGACCTTCTCATGTTTTATGAAGTCAACATACTTCAGCAATTCAAAGAAACTCTTATCATACTTATCCATTGTCATGCTTCCCAACTTGAGTTAAAATAACTCTTTCATATTCCTCTCCTAGTAATGTTCAGACAAGTATTTCTCTTGGAAATAGCATTTGAACTGCATCCATGAGACCCTCTTCTCATCAATATTCTTCGATTTCTTAAGCCAATCCCACCACATAACTTCCTTTCCTTGCAAGTGGTAGGTGGAAATTATTGTTTCTACCCTGGAGGGGTAATAATGCAGTTGGAAATATTTCTCCATTTCAAACATCCATGTCTCGACATATTCTCCCTTCATATGCTCACCATTGAAAATTGGTGGCTTGATCTTTCTGTGTTCACCTTGCAAGATATCTCACTCGGTCCTTCTCCTCTGCCTCCTCACAAGGGACACACTTGGGCTGATCCCTGGCCCTGAACTAGCATGATTTTTCCTAGTGTATTTCTATGAGGAATGATGGTGCCTTCTCCTACTCCTCAATTTCTTGTCATTTGAATGCTCTCCTTTTCTGCTATGGGATTTGGATGCTATCACTTGTTTAGAACTAGATTCGAGATTTATTCCAAAGTCCTTATTGGCTTGCTTATGAAACATGTTCAAGCTCTTAAGTATATATTCTTGAGCCTTCATAATATTTTCATTATCATATCTATATCTTTGCACTTCCCTGTGCAGGCTTCTCATAGTTACAGGCTCCTACATGCCTCTTCTTCCATTTGACTATGTCTTGGCATTCCTCGTGTTGACATGCAAACCTCTGAATTCCTCTGAATTCCTCTTCATGAATGTAGGACCCTTGGGCATATTCCATTGTTTTGGTTCTCATATAGAAACCAAATTTCCTGTATGAACCTCTAATTGTGCATAAAATTTTCATGCAAACAATTTTTGTCAGATGAAAATAAATACATACACAATTTGGAAAAGAATTCATACATTTTTCTTCCCTTTAATGCCACCAATCCTCTTCTTTTGAGTTGACTGTAAAATTTTATGCTCAAAATATTTTTAGGGTTAGTATGTGGATTCTCCTCGTCAATACCTTTCCATCGACTATTTATTTTCCCAATTCTAAGTTCCGGGCATAAAGTTATGGTCTTCATAAGTTTTGACCATCTTCCATTTTATATCATTGCATGCTACAAGTGTTCTTTTCTCTCCCAACACATTTTTGGATACCCAAAACTCAAATTTGGCTCCATGGATGACTTATACAATCCATGAGATTTCCATAGATTACTTACGGGCCCCAAAATGACTCTTCAACTAGGAGTTATGCCCTCTACAAAAAATTCGGTACTAAATTTTACCCTTGATTGTTTTGGTTGTAACTCCCTCATACAAGCTCTGTTTGGAAAACAATTTATCTTGTTGGAAATCTCTCTCTGAGATCTATCATTTTAGAAGAATAAACTATGTGTCCTAGAAGGATAGTAGGACACACAATTTTGTACAAATTTGATTTTCTAAAAACATTGTTTAACCCTCAAAAATGCCCTGCAAGATAAAGACCTTCGAAAACTAGAATTTTCATAGAAAAAATCACTAATTCACCGTTGTAAAAGTCTTTAGATCTAAATCATTGCTCTCAAAATTAGGATCAATCCCAATCATTGATCTTCCTATCCTTTCCAAGTTGTAGCTAGACCACTTGCAAGCCGGTCGGAAGCTCTTTCTCGGACTCTTCACATCGGAAGCCCAAATTGCTAGGTACGTGGATGTCTCTGAAATCTCCACACTATAGGACTTTTCCTATTGAAAACCATTTTTTGGAAACACATCTCGCATCTTCCTCAACCCTTTTGAACTCCGAACTCTGATAGCCTATCAGGTCGCTCTGTCGGACTTCATCCATCGGAAAACTCCTCCTCGAATGAACATTCTAACAGCCCTCTTCTGAAGGCTCTTGGGAACCATTCTTCTCGAAGCCATGCACTCAATTTTCATGTGGCATTCTCTAATTCTCCCACTCAACAAAGTTATTGACTTAATGAGAACTATGATGTAAGGTAGCTAGAGAGGTAATGGGGGGGCCCAGAGGGCCCATACTGATAATAGTGGAGGTCATTCAATGTAAGGTGGACTAGGTCCACTATATTATTAAATAAGGCCCACTATGGTAGTTAGATATAATAAATGTAAGAGGACTTCTTAGAAGGTTCTACTTCTAGAAGATTCCTCCTCTAGAATGTTCTTAGGTGATGGTAGCACTATATAAGGGTTCAAGCAATGTAATGAACATGAAAATAAGTATTGTGTTGGGGCTGAAGCTCAATAGGAGGATGCCTGAAGAGCAAGTGAACATGAGAGGATCCTTCCATAATAGGATTCATTGTGTGGTGTTTGCTTCCTCAAGGGTTTGATATAATAAAGTGGTTTTTCTTCTATGTTATCTTTGGATCTATTTTGTGTTCAGTATTTTTGGTGATTATATTTGTAGATCTATTAGGTCTCTTAACAATTGGTATCAGAGAACTTTCCTTGGGCATACATTGTGGGCAAATATTTTTATTTTTGCATATTTATTTTTAGGAGAAAAAAAAAAGAGAATTGCCGACATTCTCGAAGTTTTTATTATATTTATGTGAAAAATTTGTAGAAAATGGTTTGTATATCTGAGTTTCTCTCATAAAGAAAACACCCAAGTTGAAAAAAAATCGTCCAAAACGAATTCAGGAAGTCAAGATATTGAAGTTTTAAAATCTGCAAATTTCAAGGTTTTTATTGGACGGTGTGCTTGATTTTATTTACACAACAATCAGTGGAGGCCGAATTTTTTTCCAAAAAAGTTGCATATCTGAGTTCCTCTCACAATTTCACCCAATTTCAAAAACAAATCAGCCGAAAAGGAATTCAAGAAGTGAAGTTATGGTACCAACCGGCCAGTTTTCCAGTTTTCAGAAAAAGCGGTACCTACCGAAACTTATTGGGTCTATTTTTTGGAGTTTTTTCGTGACGGATGCAGGACCAAAGAGTTAATAGGTTACTCAATTAAGCTATTTCCTCTCAAACCCAGAAATAAATTCTTGAATCATTCAAAGCCCAATTGTTTCACACACATTGGATGACAGATTTGATGTATTTGCACATGGCCTCACAAGCAGCCTCACACAGCTCATGAGTGACCTCACACATGGCCTCAATGATAGTTTTTAAGTAGTATTCAAGATTCATTGAATAACATGGAGGAGATATTTTTTATGGAGGGCCTCAAGGATGAATATAATAAAGAAATATGTTCTTGGTATTTTGAGGCCGATTATGATTATCGGTATATGGATAGTTGTCATTGCAGGATGGCAACCACTTCCATATTTTATTTGATGACTCTACTCACCTTTTGTAGAGAACATCAAGCACCCACATCAAGAGCTAGTTACCAAAGTTCAGTCTACATATTCTACAAAGGTATTATTCCTTCAGTGCACTACGACCCTTTTCACTATGTGGATGGATCTTCTTATTTTGGATCCACATGATAGGTGTCGATCTTTGGAGCATCATTTGGAGTTGGTTATTGGGTTCCAAATCTTCCACAGGGAGTTCACAGGCACTTGGACATGGGACCGGGCTTACAATAATTGGTTGGACTACTTCCAACATGAGGTGGATTTCCTTTCTACATGGGACTTTGGTTCTTGAGGCTTCTTGACATTACGGTCCACAATTATCCATGGGACCACCGGTATATGGTTGTACATCAGCGTTGAGGACAAAAGCAGCTTTCATAAGAGGATGGAATGTAGGTAGCTAGAGAGGTAGTGGGGGCCAGAGGGGCCCCATAGTGATAGTGGAGGTCATTCAATGTAAGGTGGATAGGTCCATTATGTTATTAAATAAAGGCCCACTATGGTAGTTAGATATAATAAATGTAAGAGGACTTCTTAGAAGGTTTAGATATAATAAATGTAAGAGGACTTCTTAGAAGGTTCTACTTCTAGAAGATTCCTCCTCTAGAATGTTCTTAGGTGATGGTAGCACTATATAAAGGGGTTCAAGCAATGTAATGAGACATGAAAATAAGTATTGTATTTGGAGCTGAAGCTCAATAGGAGGATGCTCCCTCGAAGAGGCAAGTGAACAGGAGAGGATCCCTTCCATAATAGGATTCATTGTATGGTGTTGCCCTACCTCAAGGGTTTGATATAATAAAGTGGTGTTTTTCTTCTATATTTCTCTTTGGATCTATTTTGTATTCAGTATTTGTGGTGATTATATTTGTAGATCTATTCAAGCTCTTAACATATGACCTCAAAACGAGAAGTTTGGCCCAAAAAACTCATATTTTTGCAAAAAAAACATGAAAATCAACCCCCAAATCAAAAAGTCGTGCTACTAGTAACACCATTTTTTCAAATGGGATCAAAATTACAACATTTTTCAAGCATGGCCTTCAAAACTCATACAGTAGCTCATAAAAACCTTAAAATCGACACCTAGATCAAAAAAATGATGTTACATAAAGCAAAATGTTTTTTTCAAAATGTTAAAATTATAGATAATTTGAAATCGTATTTTAGTAGTTTGTACTATGAAAACCAAAACCTCAAAATCAACCATCAAATTGAAAAGTAATGCTATCATTAGCACGCATTCTAAAATTGGGGTATTAAAATGACACATGTGTTTAAAGTGGTAAAATAAATCATCATTACTGTAAACAAAATCATAAAATCAACCATTGCTTACTTTTTAAATCTTAGTTTATCACTCCAAGCACAAGATTGAAAGAAGCATTGAAAAATGACTAAAAACATCATTGAAAAAAAAATAGAAAATAGATAATAAAAAAAAATAAGCATTTAAAAAAACAATGTGGAAACATTATGGATCAGAAAATTTAAAATATCAAAAAACCACCTAAAAGGGAAGATGGGTGCTACTGGTAGCACCATTTTTAAAACGGGTTAAAAATGTGACCCCCCAATAAACGATAAATCTATAAATTTATCGTTAAGTTCGTAACTATGTTACTCTTGATGACATGCCCTCTAACATGGCACGTTGACATGGCATTATCTTTCACCCTCAACCCTTCCAAGGAAACATGTTCAATCTATAGATCGGGCGGTTAGCAATCAAGCCACTCAATGGCCATGATCATCTCAAGCTTCCAAAATTACACATTGGTTACTTCGGTCGGATTGACTTCATAGGATGCCAAAACATGCCCAACCTTCCGAACGAGCTCTCCCTAAAACACTTTTTGCAAGTCCAATGGCTGGGAAAAGATCTAGTCAATCTGATAGCTCCTTTTATTTTGGGCTCGTGTCATCAGACTCCTCTCTTCGGACTCAACCTCACATCCGACACCGAAATATTTCTGAAACCTTCTTCTTGAACATATGTCAGGAATGCCTTGCTTGGATCTCTTGTGATTGAATCTCGACCTTTGATTCTCTAGGTCGAATTAATTTGGGCCATTGATTACTAAACTTCACGACCATCATGAAACACACAAGAATTCGACTTCCAAAGGGAAAACTTCCATATCGATGCCATAAATCTTCTTCTTTGATTGCTATGAAGCACTAAAACTTGAAAATCTACTCATAATTTGGGGATTTAACTTTGGTTCCCCATTTTCTCTAAATTCATCACAGGACGAAAAATGCAACCAAGAATATGTTCAATTTGTGTTGGCTCATGGCCCATACAAGCTCAGTATTGAACCTTGAGATCTGATACCATTTTGTAATGTCCCCAAAATTAACCAGGGAACATTACTTGCAAAACTACATATAAAAACGAAATTTTATTTGTTAATCAATTCGTGTAGCTTGCTAGCTAATATTTAAACACATGTTCAAGCAATTTATAATACCCATAATTAAATGCATCGAAACACTCTAAAAAGGAATAAATGCAACTGATAAGACATATATAAAAACATATAAACCATTAACATCCACAAAGTAATTGCACATCCAGGAACTCATAAATAACTCAACCAAATTATCTTTAAAGAAAGTTTGTTCAACCAGTTTCCTGGGAAGGACGTTCCACCCAACCATGGACCTGTTGTTCCAATATCAATAGTAAGTCACCCTCGAGCTGGGGTTAGGAATATACAAAATAAGGGTGCCTCTCAGAGTCCCCTCACAGCTTCGTATCACACAACCCATTGGTTCTCTCCTACAGTTATCCTGAATTTCCTCCATCTCTCTTCCTCTTAACCTGCACAACCCAAGGAATGTACCCTTTCACTTCTCTCATTCCATCAGGCATCCCATTCGTTTATCAATATCTCTTTAGCACAGGTAGATAGGAATATATCAACTAGGAACTCACTGCTAGGAAAAAGTACCAGCAAAACCAAAAACAAACACTTGTTGATACAGTGCAACTCACCCAGGAGTTCACTCTTCAAGCCTAACAACCTAGCTCTTCAATTTCCAACTCCAAAAATTCTCCAGCATGCTCCAGAATTTTCCCATCCTTTTTGTTCCAGCTCCCAATATCTCCTTCCATGTTTTCTCCTGTTGTTCATGTAAAAATTAAATGTCTAAAACTATTTGTTACTACCCATACAAATTTCCTCTCCTTTCCCATGATAGTTGATAGCTCACTCTGCCCAATGGTGATTGTACTTCAACTCATGCTCTCCAATAGCTATGGGATGTGACTATCACACCCACCCTATGAAAGATATTCAATGATTGGGCTCTCATACACTCAACCAAAAAATATAAGTTTTCCCCAAATGATAATAAAATTTGGAAATGTGGGTTTGAATTAATATCCATAAATTATTTCCCTTTGGACCCCTCTTCGACACTCTAGGAATTCTCCCTCTCTTGAGGATTAATATGTTAGATTTTTAGCTCGAGAGGTACTCTGCATTTTTGTCTTGTATGTGGTAGTTACCTTGTACCTACACTACTAGACACTTGACTTTGTAATGGATTTTTTTATAAAGTTGTGATAAAGTAGTTATTTTATTAAAGTGATTTTTTAATAAAGTGTACCTTCTAATATTAAAGTGACTTTATCCCATAAAGTGCACTTATGTTATAAAGTGAAAATGTAATTTAATATTTAAAGTGATTTATTTTGGAGGGAATGAATCATGACCCTTGATCTTGTAAGGGAAAGATTAGATCTTGAGATATAGGGTTGGAGAAGGTAAAGGGTCGATTTCAAATTATAAGAGAATGCATTGGGTAGTGTGCAAGACACATTGAGGAAGAGTTTGAGAGAGATTTTTCGAAAGAGCTTGAGATAGGAAAGTTAGGGCAACAAGGAGGGAACATTTCCCAAGAGAGATTGGGCACAAATCCCAAGGGAGTTTTCTTTGTGAGTGTGTTGTAACTTTTTATTGTTAGAGAGGTTGTGTTGTACAGATCCATACAGTCTATATAGGATGGGAGGGCACGGATTTTGAGGTAGCTTGTTGCACACAAATCGAGGTAGATTTTCCAGTGTTTTTTATTGGTAAAGAGGGTAGTTCTATTGTTTTCCTTACAGTAGTTAATTGGAACAGATTTTGAGGTGTTGTAAGAGGGAAAATATGTACAGCAGTATGGATTTCTTGGGCACAAAAATCGAGAAAGAAATTTGGGAATGTTGGCAGAAATTTGGGATTGTTGGATGTTGTAAGTTATTTCTCTTGGCTGTAAATGTATTGTTGTTGTTGATATATCTTTCATGAAGCTAATAAAATCTCTCTCTCATTGAGTTTCCCCACATTGGGGTTTTCCCTGGCATTAACTAAATTTTTGAGTTTTTCTGAATTGAATGGTTGTTGTTCATTGTGTTTATTCCGCTACAAAATTGCCTAGCAATGTGTATTCTTGCTTATGGTAATTTTTGAATGTGGGTTTAGACATTTTAGAGTTCATAGAAGACAGTTATCTCTATGTTGCTAAGTGTATGACGAAATATTTACTTGATGATTTTGTCAATTAAATTTCTACATGGTATTAGAGCTTGGGCTCTAAGTGACAGTGAACAGTAATATTTTTGGGCAAGGCTTGAAGGGGGGAATTTGTTGTTTGTTTTCCTTTGAACAGTGACAAGGAATATGGTTGCATGCATTATATTTGAGGATCGGTTGGATGACATTTCCAACTATTTGCAGTGGAAGGTCCAGATGTCAGTTGTTCTCAAGGAGAACAAGATTTGGAATTGTCAGTTATATTGTTCTGGCTCCCATAGAAAATCCTGTTGATTTGGATTTACATGAAGTAAAGAAGGCCAAATATAAAAGGATTATTCTAGATGGGGTGAAGGACCACCTTATCCCACATTTGGTTGAAAAGAAGACAGCCCAAGAGATGTGGGTTGCACTTAAGAACTTATTTGAGGTGAAGAATGAAAACTGGAAGATGGCCTTAAAGGATAAGAGGMYAAGTTGCATGATACCAAGATGGGTAAGGGGGAGAGTGTGTCTTCTTATCTTACTCGSGTATCTCAAGTGAAAGATGAGTTGGTTGCAGTTGGGGTGGTCATATCGGATTCGGAGTTGGTGAGGATATCCTTGAAAGGATTCACCGAGGAATGAGAAGTCTTCGTGGAGTGTGTGATGGGTCRTGGGCATMTTCCAAATTAGAGTAGACTCTAGGACAATTTCACTCAGGAGGAGATCCAAGAGGGATCTCATAGCAGTGGACAGAAGGAAGATAGAGCTTAGGAGAATGTTTCTCTTGCTGCAAAGAGCAAGAAGAAAGGAAATTTTGGGAAGGACTTGAGTGAAGTAAGATGTTACTGTTGTAACCAGTTGGGGAACCTTGCTTATCATTGTCCTGAGAGGAAGAAGAAGAAGAAGAAAAAGGATCGAGAGGGGCCTGAGACAGCTGCTACAACAGCCTTGGAGGAATTTTCTTCCAAGTATGACAATGAATTTTCTTTGGTTACTTTAGTATCCAGTCTCGATAATGGAGGATGTGGGGATGATTTCAGATGGATTGTTGACAGTGGAGCCTCTTGTCACATGACGGGAATCTGGCTAGTATTCCTTATTATCAGCGAGACAGGTCATGACCGGCTAGTGGAGAGTGAAGTTGGTATGGCACAAGTTGTACGTGGAGTTGGAAGGGTTAGATTCTGACTCGAGTATGGAGGATTATTGGAGCTTGATGGATTTCTCTTTGTTCCAAGGTTGAGGGTTAACTTCCTCTCGGTCTCAGCCTTGGAGAATGATGGATATTGTACATTTTTCAAGAGAGGACATGTATTTATCTACAAGTAGGGAGCGAACCCGGTGGAGCCATAGCTGATTGGTGATCGGGTGGACAGGTTGTATATGTTGCAAGGACAACCTTCAAGATATGATTCGGCATTGGATGAGGATAAGGAGGCTCTTGAGACTATGGTGGGCCGAAGGATTAAGTCTTTCATTCTGAGAGAAGAGAGGGAGTCTATTTTGAGCACCATCGAGAGGCTTAGTTGGTGTGATCGAACCAATGCTTAGAGTGGAGTGGATTCTCCTAGGAGTTCAGGGTTCAGAGTGGTTGTCAGGAGGATGTCTTCTGGTCCACGTTCTATGCAGGTGTTGAGGATGGCTTCGGGTTTAGAGGGAGCTCCTGCTAATTACATTTTGATGGGACCAGATGATGGAGATGGCAGCGAGTAAATCCATCGCTAAGAGGGAGTGTTATCTTTTTAGCTCAGGAGGTACTATGCATGTGTGTCCTGTATGTGGAAGCTACCTTGTACCTACACTACTAGACACTTCTTTGTAATGGATTTTTTTATAAAGTTGTGATAAAGTGGTTATTTTATTAAAGTGACTTTTTAATAAAGTGTATCTTATAATATTAAAGTGACTTTATCTCATAAAGTGCACTTATGTTGTAAAGTGAAAATGTACTTTAATATTTAAAGTGATTTATTTTGGAGGGAATGAATCATGACCCTTGATCTTGTAGGGAAAGATTAGATCTTGGTCATTAGATTTAGGGTTGAATAAGGTGAATGGTCACTTTCATATTATAAGAGAATGCATTGGGTAGTGTGCAAGACACATTAAGGAAGCGTTTGAGAGAGATTTTCCCAGAGAGCTTGAGAGAGGAAAGTTAGTGCAGCAAGGAGGGTGCATTTCCCAAGAGAGATTGGGCACAAATCCCAAGGGAGTTTTCTATGTGAGTGTTGTAACTTTTTGTTGTTAGAGGTCGTATTGTACGGATCCGTACAATCCATACAACAGGCTGGGAGGGAATGGATTTCAAGGAAGCTTGTTGCATGCAAATCGAGGCATCTTTTCCAATGTTTTCTATTGGTAAAGAGGGAAGTTTTTGTGTTTTCAGTACAACATTTATTTGGCACATATTTTGAGGTGTTGTAAGAGGGAAAATCCATACAGCAGTACGGATTTTATGGGCACGAAAATCGAGGAAGAAATTTGGGGTTGTTGGGTGTTGTAAGGTATTTCTCTTGGCTGCAAATGTATTGATGTTGTTGATATATATTTCTTGAAGCTAATAAAATATCTCTCTCTCATTGGGTTTCCGCGCATTGGGTTTTTCCCTGGCATTGCCTAAATTTATGATTTTTTCTGAGTTGATTGGTTGTTGTTCATTGTGTTTATTCCACTGTAAAATTGCTTAGCAATGTGTATTTCTACTTATGGTAATTTCTGAATGTGGATTTAGACATTTTAGAGTTCATAGAAGATAGTTATCTCTAGGTTGCTAAGTGTGTGACAGAATATTTACTTGTTGATTTTGTCATTAAATTTCTACATAATCAGCCCCCATCTCTGTCCATAACCGAGAAGCTAATATTACATTATATTTATTTACAATTCAAGAAATACATTTCGCATTTGCATTGCTTGGTCATAGGCACATTTATATCTACATTATGCATTAACTAAATTGGGGATTATAGTGGGGATGTTACAAGTTTTTATTAGTGACCAATATGAGTTATAACTGAAAATGTCTCTCTAGGTCCCTAGGAGGGCCTAGACCAGAGATATTCTTGGAATCCCAAGATGTAAACAAAAATCATACATGGGAAACTAATGCCAAAAGGAAAAGATTGAAAATGAAAAACCAATCTGGATCACTTCAAGTAACATGTGCATCATCGTTTAAACTCTGCAAAACTTACATTAATTAGCACTGAATAACATTAGAACTTCTAATTATGCAAAAAATATTTCAAAGAAAATAAATGACCTTGGAGCATATCAGAGATCAATATCACTCAATATTTCCTTGCCACCTTTCAAAGCAACCCTATTGTCAAAAAGACAGTTTGGTCCTCAAGAAAACTCAAAATGGAATGAAAAGATGAATATCTCACTTAGAAATTAGGCATACCCTGACAATGATTTCTCTTCTCTATTTTCTCAATAGTCCAAACAATCAAATGAAAAATCCCTAATGTATTCCAAGGATGGTAAGGTGTAGGTTCTTCTGTCATAAATGCCCACTCATTTCAAGTTTTAATGTGTGGCCAACTCACAATGCACCCACAATCATATATCATGTAACCTTTGTCATAACACGTTGAAATCACATGAGGCTCAAACATATATACCATGTATGTCATTAAACTTTAAGAATCGATATGTCATCGTGAGGTGACACAAAACTATATCAAATCAATCACTTATATCATGCAAGCCTTTGATACATTTCAATAGATGCAAGGTCTATTAAAAATGTGAATTCACCAACATGGATTAAACTATAACCCTTTCATTTAATAACATATATCTTGTCTCATGTGAATGCTAATCTTTTCAAATAAAAAAAGAAAAATTTGGCATGCCAGCTTTACAATCATATATGTCATTGTCTTATAGCTTGTAACCATGATTCCAATCCAAATATAAACCATAAACATCACCACGTGCACTATAAAATAAAGACTTATGCATCCCAATGTTCTTCATAAGTATTAATACCAAACTTTTATGTCAAGCGAAGTTGAATCATATCATAAAGTGGAACATGTCACCATATAATTGTGACAAGCAAAGTATGTTGAGCCATATGTTCTAGAGTTTTCCATGCAATATTTAATGCCACTAAGAGGTGAGGCATTCCAAAACTATGGCCTATCATCATACCAAATACCGATTTTGTGATATAAGAAAAATTATTACCCAAGTCTGTTGTTATGAATGTAAACCATGATAAATCAATATATCAATGTCATGTCATAATATTGAGAAAATGTGTGCCATATAAGAACCATACAATTTTAGTGCTCTTTCCGAGAGGACCCCACCGACTATAGTTTTAAATATTTCTAATCAATCAGAAGTTTCTCAATACTTTGCAAATTTTGAAATAGGTGGAAAAGTATGAGTCAGCACATTACCTATACCCACTCGACCTTGGGAAAGAATTTCCATGGATTTTGTGGGTGGTTTACCAACAACTCAAAAGGGATGTGACCATTTATTTTTAGTAGTTGATAGGTTCAATAAGATGTTCATTCTTATGCCTTATAAAAATACCATCAAAGGACA
This sequence comes from Picea sitchensis, assembly GCA_010110895.2. Taxonomy (NCBI): domain Eukaryota; kingdom Viridiplantae; phylum Streptophyta; class Pinopsida; order Pinales; family Pinaceae; genus Picea; species Picea sitchensis. Next base: position 28,059 of record SNQJ01S0097320.1, read on the forward strand.
AGGAGCAACAAACACATTTTTTGAACAGGTTTAGGTGCACTTTGGGATACCAAGGAGCGTCATCTCAGACAAGGATAACAAATTTATTGGTGCCTTTTGGAATTTTCTTTGGGAGAAGATGGACATGAAGTTGAAGAGATTTACATCATTTCACCCTGAAACAGATGGGCAAATAGAAGTAGTCAACATGATGTTGGTATAGTTTTTGAGGAGTTACACTCATATGCATTCAAAGACATAGGATGCAAATTTTATCTACATTCAAGTGTTATGACCCAAGGGGGGCATATATGGAGTTAAATGTACATGTAATGTGTAAATCTATATGTAATAGGGTCGATCTAATAGTAAAACAACATCATGTGTAATGTGTGAATATATATATATATATATATATATATATAGGGACATGTAAATTGTGATGCATGAATGTATTTGAGTATTTGGAGGAGGTTCTCCTATTATTTAAGAAGTTATTTTGTAACTCATATCTCTTATCTACATTGGAGTTGTGCTACACACTCACATTGTTGTACATAGTGTGTATTTCTAGTTTACTCCGATATCTTAAAAATTTGGTTCATGACATTTGGTATCAGAGTATTGATCCTAGGGTTTTGCTTCTTCAAACGAGTCATCTTCGAATTTTCTCTATAAAAAAATTTATGAGATGTTTCAGATAGCGATATTTGGAGGTTACTTAGAAGAATTATCAACTCTGGTTTTGGGTCATTATACTTTCAGAGTCATTTTGGGAATTTTTCTATAACTTTTTCTTAGTGATGTTTCACACTGTGAAATTTATAGAATACTAAAAAAATATAGCTAATTTCACCTGGTAAAAATTTCATAGTTTGGATCATTTTAATTTATGAGACGTAGTTTGTGGAAGGTAGGGTTATTGGACTAGTCTCAAAGAAGTTGTTCTAGGTAAACTAGTCATATCTTCTTCAATAAGGATCCAAATTTAGTGCCACAAGTTGAATTTGAAAGAAAACAATCCATTGTACTTCTACTACAAATTTCAGAATTGGATATTAAATATTGGACATGGCATTTTGTACAAGTTCTCTCTCTAAAAAAGGCCAAAAATCAGCAAGGTTTGGGAAAGTTACCATAAATTTGATTTTGTACATCAAATTTTGATCAGACCTATGGAATTGCAGAGAAGAAATATCAGAGTACTACATGCAAAAATTTCAAAAACACATTAGAAGGAAGGTCGGCCAGAAAAACAGACTCCAAATCGGGGTTTTCAAAGGTATATTCACTTAAAACTATCATAACTTTTGATTGGGATGTCTAATTGAGGTGAATAAAAATTCATTGGAAAGAGAAAACATAGAAGATTATTTGGAAAAAATTATTATAACTATTTAATATCATTATCCTTAATATATTGAGGTTGTAAGTTGAGGGTTTGGGTTAGACAATAATTAAGAATCAATGGCAATACCTCAATTTACAAGAGATGAAGATAAAGATGAAATCGTTATTGTGGAATGGTTAAGGTTGATTAAAAAAATATGATAGGAATCCTTTAACAGCAAGAAATTAATTTTTTAGTGAAGCTTGGAAGTGGTGGATGAGTATTCATAAGGATATTGTTGTAAATTGAGATGGTTCTTGGTTGTCTAGAAATCATACCAAGACATATTTAAACAAGTCTTCAAGTCACAAGATGGCTCTTGGACCAGAGGGGGCTCCCTCATCAAATATAGAACATTTGGTTGCTTATTGTCACTAAGTAACAGTTCTAACAATTTAAGCTCAGATTGCTAGATTTGGGTAACAAGCAACATAAAACGGGGTGGACGGGGTTAAGGATAAAAATAGCAGTAAAATGGAAATAAAGAGATTGTAATCCCCTCATATCAAAGGCTTAATCCATTGGGCATGAAGTCTCACTGAACAGAGTATAATTGTTGATAACAGAAGGTGGAAGGAAAAGAGAAAACAAAAATCTCAGAAAATGTAGAGGGAAAAAGCAGTCTCTACAAACCCGAGATGAAGAAAATGTATCTATTGGGCATTTAAATTAATCCAAAAAAATAAAAAGTTCCTAAGGTTGAGCATAACAATGAATTTAGCGATAAAACACTCTGAAAATGCCTTGCAATCAATCTCTAATGAACAGTAGTGGTGGTTGTACCAAATTAATGTTTTTATCAGATACGAATCTGACTTTAAATTGCAGACTAAATTAGAAGAACGGAGATGGAAATTTAAAGAAGCTTAAAACAGAAAAATAAAAGAAAAGACAAGGCTCTACTGAGAATGAGCCATGAATCCTTGAATTAACCCATCATACCATAGGAAATTACAATTTCCCTATAGGATTCATACAAAAGACACAGTCATGCTACTAAAATATCTAAACAACAGTTCTTCTGAATGTACAAAATAATAGACATGTTTATCCAAATGTATCAACAAATGACCAAACGTCAAATTTAAAATATCTTGAAAGAAGCTTGTCATTTGGTACATGATCATTTTGAAACAATTCTTCATTTTTGTCAATGGGGCTTGCTTACCAATGGAGTCTTTAAGTCTCATTGAAATCACAATGGAATCGTTAGGTGAATAGAAACACAGTCTGTTTCTGATCCTTTTTCAACTTCAAGTACCAGATCTAATCTTGATAAAACCCAGGGAAAATATTGAACCTTTGTCATCAGCAACGACACCAAAAAGAATGTTGTAACTTGAGATACTTCTTGGTTCCCTAGAAACCATGCCAAGACATCTTTAAACCAATCTTCAGATCAAAAGTTGGCTCTTCGACCACAGAGGGTTCCCTCATCAAATCTAGAACATTTGGCTACTTATTGTCACTAAGTAGCAGTTCTAACAATTTAAGCTCAGATTGCCAAATTTGGGGAACAAACAACATAAAACAGAGTGGACAAGGTTAAGGATAAAAATAGCATTAAACTGGAAATAAAGAGATTGTAATCCCCTTAGATGAGAGGCTTGATCCATTGGGGATGGAGTCTCACTAAACAAAGCATAATTGTTGATAATGGAAGGTAGAAGAAAAATTAGAAAACAAAAATCTCAAAAAATGGAGAGGGAAAAATCAGTCTCTATAAACATGAGATGAAAAAAATGTATATGTTTGGAATTTAAATGAATCCAACAAAATAAAGAGTGCCTAGGGTTGAGCATAACAATGAATTAGATATTATTTTTGGGATTAATTGCGTTGTGTAAGTCGTTAATCTATGACCCATATCCATGAGTATTAGTCACAACTGACCAATAATTCTCATGATTTGAATAGTCCACTTAGCACTCATTGCATCGGGTGATGCTCACAGGGGTGAAGAAATGGGATTGAAACCAACGAAATGAATCGCA
>SNQJ01S0097322.1:0-14973 GCA_010110895.2 Picea sitchensis
ACATCCTCTAACTACAAAATCCATACACAACAATAATTGTTTTCCAAGCTCATATTTCTTCATGTTGGCTTGCAATTAATTGTGTTGAAGGGTTAAACATATCATCTCCAAATGTTTCAAATGATCTTCCGAAATATTGTTAAAAGTCAAAATATCATCCAAGGAGGCTACAATAAACAAGTTCGAGAAATGATCTTAAGATATCATCCATCAATCTTAGAAGTGTTGTCATAGTATTGTGTAATATAAATTGCATAATGACTCACTCATGCAATCCATGTGTTTTTTTGAAAGTAATATTCCAAATTATTCTTTATGTATATTGTCATATTGGTATCCGTACTTCTAATCCAACTTCATGATAACACATGCTTCCAATATTTGGTTGATTAGTGCATTGATTATTTGTAGGGAATATATATATTACAATATTACAATGTAATAGTAATGCCATATTACAATGTAATATGGCATTACCATATTACATTGTAATATGGTAATCCCATATTACAATGTAATATGGGATTACCATTTTACATTGTAATATGGTAATGCCATAATACAATGTAATATGGAATTATCATATTACATTGTAATATGGCATACAATATGGTATACCATATTACAATGTAATATGGTAATACCATATCTCATGTAATTTATTTATTTTAAACTTAAAGTCATCGTCGCAATATTGACGATAGTTTGTCGGGAATTTTTTTTGTATTTTACCACAACCGTTGCAATAGAAATGCAAGTTTGTCGCAATTTGACACGAATTTTCGTCGCACATACAACATCTGTGTCATAAGTTTGTTCTTGAGATATATTTTTGTCGATATTGCCACATATTTTCGTTGCAAGTTGTGATGGTTTTGTGTCGCACATTCAGCATCTGTGTCATAAGTTATTGTCTTGGCATAAATTTTCATCACAATTGCAATGAATTTTTTGTCGTAATTGCAACACTTCTTCGTTGTTATTGTGACGTAATTTCGTCGTAATTGCAACGATTCATAGGTTTAACCGATCTTGAAGGTGGTGACACGTGGAGTGCTTATTTTGTCGATGTTTCCACGCACACCTAGATCATGGATATAGTGACGAAATTATTCCAATGAAAACAAATATCGGCTTTCATGGAAATTGCGATGGATAAGTGTGGCAATATCAACGAAAAACCATCGCAAATTTGGTCATATGTACTAGTGATTGAAACATGGGAAAATCACATAATATATTGAGTGCCTAGTTCAGGGTCTTCATCCTGATCCCAAAATGGTATGAATCTATCCATGTGAATAAATGACTTGATGTCGAACATGGTAGAAACCACTTGATTACTAGTCTTTCAGATATATCGTTAACAAGTGTGAGGGAAATCACCAATGATGATAATCATTCCTAAGGTACCTTAGTAAATTCCAAAGAATGTGAATAAATGATATGAGGTCGAACATTCATGGAATCATCCAATCAAAGGTTAATGGTGTAAACCTACTGTCAGAAGTGAGGAGGCCTGCCATTGAGGAATTCATGTCCCAAAGTACTAACTGGTTTCTAAGTCTAATTACTAGATAATGTGTTGAAGTTGACAGGAATAGACTCATCGAAGGAGGGCCATGATGTATCCCCCATCATTGACACAAAATTGACACAGGAAAGTGATTTAAGAGGGTTGATTAAATGAGTATGGATTGACACAGGAAATGGAAATTGGTAATATTGCAGATGGATGGTTTGAAGAGAAACTTCCATTGAACATTGTGAGGCAAGACAAGTGACTTGGAAGAATTGACTCGACGAGTACCAAGAACATAGTGTGATGACAAAGAGAAGTCTTTGAATGCAACGAAAAAGTATATTAACACATGGAATTGGTATGACTAAGATACAAGAAGATTACCCAACTGTAAGATGAGATGAAAATAGGTGCCATGTTCAAGGGAGACAATAGCTTCCATAAAGGATTCAAAAAACAACTTGACCCACTTCCTTCAATTTTTCCCCCACCATGATTGGTTAGTACCTCTTTATTTTTCAACGAGCTTGAGGAGGACAAAAATGCTCAGTATAGATCATTTTCGATCACTAGTCCCTTTCCATATGTTTAACAAACTTGAGGAAGGAGGGGTTTGGTCCTGTATGCGTCTTGGATATTGGACTCACATAGGTCCTTCAATGCATAATTTTACCACCCAAAGAAGGTAAACTCGATGGTTTTTCTTGTTTAAAGAGTCTAAAAAGAACTTAAAGACAACTCCATGAGTGACTTTTTCATAAATTTAGTCTCTCAAGCCCGAAAAATGTGTAAAACAATATAGGGGAGAACTCTTCTAATCATGCTTGACTAGAGTATTCCTTTTTCGTAATTAGTCTTGTGAGGCTGAAAAATAGATAAACTACCACTTGGAAGGCTCCCTTTCAAACCTTTTAACGAGCATGAAAGGAAACAAGTTCACTCGACAATATTTTCATTTTTAGGGAGTCTAAAAAGAGCTTAAAAGAGACTCCAAAGAGTTCCTTTTGTTGGAAGATTGGTTGTTGTCATTGATGTAAACCCTAGTCATGGGTTTTGGACCGCAAGATTGATGAAGGTATTTGGACATGAAGGAAAATTCACATGCAAATACAACACCCATGGATGGATAGTATACATCGTGTTGTTTCTGGTGGTATGTGGCGCGTCACGTGGATCCTCATGCTTGAGAAGAAATGAATTTTTGAAGATGACAAAGTGAATTAAAGAAGGAAGTAAATGTAGGCCCTGAAGATAATTAAAGAAAAGAATTACAAAATAAGAAAGTTTCAGGCTGGCCATAATGTTAAAAGGAAGTGACATAAATGGTATAAATAAATATTATTATACATTCATTTGATATACAAGTCGAATTTCAGAGGAAATCAGAAGTAAAGAAGGTCGGATTTCAAGGGAGGATGAAGTCTTTTGGTGATGTGTTCTAAGTATTAACAATTGGTTTCAGAGAAGGTTACCTTCAGTACAATTTAACCACTGGAAGGAAGATCCTAAGAAGAAATGGAAGACAAAATTCCAAATGGGATTCCACCATTTGATGGAAGCAATTTTGAATACTGGAGTAATAGAATTGAAACTTACTTGAAAGCTCTTGGGGCAAATGTTTGGTTCTTAGTTGCTTCAGGATACAATGCTTTGAAGAAACCAAAGACTGTAGCTCAAAATGAAGAAAAAATGAACAATAAATTGGCAATAGATACCATCCTGGATGGATTGACAGATTCAGTAAAATCCAAGGTGGGATCATGTGCATCATCAAAAAAGATTTTGGACAAGCTACAAGACCTTTATGCAAAGGAAGAAGCAGAAGCAGAAGAAGAATAAGAAGAAGTTGAATCAAATTACAACATATCAAATTTCAAAGAAGCAAATAGAGGTCATTTCTTTTGCTTTAATTGTGAAGGAGTAGGACATGTTGAATTTGAATGTCCTCATCCAAGGATTGAAAGAGATGACACTGAAGAAGAAAATTCCAATGAAGAAGAAGAAAATCATGAATCATTTCTAGGGATTGTCACACCTAAGTTGAAATCATATTTAATGTGGCAACCGTTGGGGTGGCAAGAGAAGGTAAAGGAAAAACCCTCATGAGTGAGGAATCCTTAAGGAGACCTACTCCTACGCTCTCAAAACTAGATTTTCCTAGAAAAGGGATATTATTCACTGCAAATGTTTGGAGATTTGGAGTTATATAGTCAAGTTGCTCAATAATGACAATTTTTCCTTGATGGGGAAATCATAAAATATGATGCATTGAATATGTGACGATAGGGCCCAAAGGGGTTGGATCCAATGGTGGAAAGCGAGGAGTTTTTCACCGTTGGGCAAGGTTCAATTCTCGTGAGGGCTTTACCTGGAGCCATGGGGACACCTTCAGGTAGTGGTCGAATGTGTGGTTGCACCCAGAGATACTATAATAAATGGTATCGTGACCCATGCACACATAAGTGGATTAAAGCCCACCCCCATGTCCTTCAACTTTTAAGTCCCCGAGGTGTAGGACAGTCGGTGATGGAGTGTGTTGTTAAGCCACTCCGTGATGTTAAAGTCACCGGTTCGAAACCTGCTGGGACAAAAAATCCAACCATGTTAAGGGTTGGTGTGGCTCAGGCCAGGTGCGATCCCCGGGTGATTTTGACGACTTAGATGCCCCTGAGTCACGGTTTCTCAAGACACAGGTTAATCGCATAGCCAACAGGTCTCGCACAAATTAACAAACAAAAATAAAAATGTGACGATAGTCATCGCATTGAACCAACTAGGACCAAGTAACAAATTATAATCCAAGGGCATTTCAACCATTTCGATATCAAATGAAATGGTTTTACTCTTCAATGTCACATAGAAATATTGCAAGAGTCTATGAGGTTGGAAACCACGTCCATCAAATGCTTTAATGGTGCTAGGATATTGGATAAGTTTAGGATAACCAAGGGCTCTCTAGCAAGGAAAATACATGACACATGTGGAGGCTCATTCATCCAAAATAGTGCAATGGGTGTTCTTTCCACCAACCAAAATTTGAATTTGGAATGCTAGGTGGTGTGAGAGCCTCTCCTTAATATATTCTAGATTAAATGTAATCATATTTGATTTTTGTGGATCTGTAGCTCCAATTGCAGACAACATGACTCTACATTTACTTTGACAGTTCTGTAGAACATCGAGGGGTGACATAGCACAAGGTGCTTGCGCCAAATATTCAATGGTATTTTAGTTTTGGATGGCGTGGGTACTTGGATTAAATGTCATTTTTTGAGTTAGCCCTTGGGCGAGTGCAAAACTGCATCAGAAATTGGCTTCTCAATATGAAAAGGATTGGAAGATGGAGGAGGAGTAGATGTGGAGGGTTTATCAATATCCTTTCCATTAGCATGATCACCTGGATTTGTGTCATAAGTATTTTCTTGAGTTGTTACATTAACCTTCATAAACATATAAACCTCAAAGGCACTTGAGGAAGCATCCCCATGGAGAGAATGACCTGTGTTTCCCCCTTGTAGAGGGGAAATATTGTTTGCAACAAGATGTTGTTTTTGAACCAGGAAAGGGTTAGTTATCACTGCAGGTTGGGAGGTACCCTTCATAAATTTAGTGACTTCCTCACAATGAGGGAAGTCTTTTGTGTAGTAATCTTCCTCACAAATCATGAAAGGAAACTTAGCTTTACTATTCGATTGAGTATCAATAGTATTTGTAGTATCTTGTTGGTCAGAAGATTTCTTCGATTTACCTTTTTATTTTCCTCTTACTTCATGTTTTTTGAGATGAAGTGGATTGGAAGACATTCACCTCGGAGGTTTTAGCAGGAGTGGAAGTAGTTTTGTTGTATCAAATATAAACCAGTTCCAGAGTAGGTCTTACTGGATCATTTGACAGACGAGGAGGATGAGGGATTAGATCATAAAGTGTGTCATATTGGGAATATACCAAGTCCCAATATTGAGCATGATTGATAGTGTGCTCCTGAGTAACAACATTCCCCATAACAACATCATGGGATATGGGTGGAAATATCGACTTTCTGAACCAATCTGCGAGGATTTGATGTGAAATTGGAGCTTTAATCAACTGTCTCTACCACCTCCACTCATGAATATCATCATATATATGGGTGGAAGAGGATTTTTGGAGTGAGGTAAAAATATTTGTACCAGTCTTGTACCATATAGGAAACTGAAAATGCGTTAGAAAATCCATGGCAAGAGAATTAAATTCAACAAAGGAGTTACACGGCATCACAATATACCATTTGGTTGTTGCACCTGTAAGTGTTCTCTCAAAAAATGTCAAAAGGATGGAGTCATCCACAAAATATTTGGAATAACACCATAAATGGAAATTGATAACATGATTGTTAGGATATTCCCCAGGTTTTCCGTCAAATTTCAGGATGTCAGACGGTAATTTGGCAGGGATGGTGGGCCAAAATGAGGCATGTATAATGGGATCGTTTTTCAAATGCGATAGATCTGGAAGATATAACATAGCCAAAAATGGTAATTGTCGGTTAGCATATGGATACTAGTGATTACCATGTGGCATAAGAAGACTAGTATGACCATATCGAGGTTGCAGCGAGATGGAAAAGGTAGATGGTCCTCCCATATACGGTGATTTATTGGGTTGTCCACCCATATAAGGTGGTTTTCCTGGTTGTCCTCCTATGTACTATGATTGAACCGATGGTCCCCCCATGTACAGTGGTTGGCCGGATGGGCCTCCCATATACTGTGTGTGAAGGGATTATTGCGTTAGAATCATGAGGTTTATGGATTGATAGGGAAAATTTCGTTGCCAAGGAATGCCCATCGAATTGGGTTTACCCCACAAAGGATTAGAAACTCCCTGAAACAATTGTCTAGAATATAGGCTAGTGGTAGTAGGGATAGAAGGACTCGCAGGGTCAGTTTCCCGCCAATCTTGTTGATGTTCCAACCACATAGGTTTCCCCCCAGTCAAAATTTTCCTTCCAGATGAAGGTTTCCCCCTAGCTAAAGGCTGGCCTCCCATTGAATATTGGCCTCCAGTGTAGGGTGTACTCATCTACCAGGATTGATATGGAGGTTTTGTAGCTTGTTTGATCGTGGTTGTGTGAACGAATTTACTGTTGGTTATATAACCAATGGGATGACCAAATAAAGTGTTTGGTGTGTGCATGTGTGGAAATAGTGAAGCAGGAATATTACCTGACCCATGTGCGAAGGGAGATGTACTCTCAAGTAGTTGAGTCAGGGTTACCTAGGTCACCAATGTTCCAAATAAATATGAACCAAAAGTATTAAATACAGGAGTTGTGGATAAATATGAATTCCCAAGTCATTTAGAAAAAACAAAAATCGGTGGGTTCATGCCAAAAGATTATGTAGTTGTTGAACCGAGCAGTAAAATGTAAGAAGAATAGGCATCAATAAATATCGTGGATGGTGTATTAGTGAGTGGTAGGCCGAGTGGATCATTAAAAAGAGGATTTGCATAATATGCATGTTAAGAACCAAAGACTGAATACAAAATCACCACAATAGATATACAAGAACAATATGCAAAATCACATTTATTACTATCAAACCCTTGAGGTAGGGAAACACCATACAATGGATCCTATTATGGAAGGGATCCTCTCCTGTTCACTTGACTCTTCGAGGGGGCATCCTCCCATTGAGATAAAAATCACAATAAAATAATTCTCTTCATATCCCATTACATTGCTTGAACCCCTTTATATAGTACTACCATCACCTAAGAACATTCTAGAGGAGGAATCTTCTAGAAGTGTAACCTTCTAAGAATTCCTCTTACATTTATTATATCTAATTACCCATTTATTATATATAACTACCATAGTGGGCCTTATTTAATAATATAGTGGACCTAGTTCACCTTACATTTAATGACCTCCACTATTATCACTATGAGCCCTCTGGCCCCCCCAACTACCTCTCTAGCTACCTTACATTCCATCCCCCTTATGAAAGATTTATCCTCAATGCTTGATGTACAACCATATACGATGGTCCCATGGATAAGTGTGGACCATAGTGATGAAGTAGACTAGAGAACTAGGGTCCCATTGAGAAATGGTAGCCACCATGATGAAGTAGTCAAACCACCATTGTAAACTAGGGTCCCATGTCCAATTTCTCATGTGAACCCCACATGGAATATATCGGCACCCAATAACCAACTGAAAATGATGCTCCCAATACTAACACCTATCATGTGGATCCAAATAAGAATGTCCATCCACATAGTGGGAGATGATCAAATATGAATATGGAAGGAACAATACCATTGTAGAATATGCAGGCTGAACGCTGGTAACTAGCTCCTAATGTGGGACAATGATGTTCTCTACAGAAGGTGGTGTAGAGTCATCAAATAAAATATCAAAATGGTTGTCATCCTAGAAATGACAACTATTCATATACCAATCATCATAATCGGCCTCAAAATCATACCAAACATATATTTTTTTATTATATTCATCCCTAATGTTCGCCATAAGAAATCTCTCCTGCATGTTATCCAATGAATCTTGAATATTACGAAAATTATTATTGAGGCCATCTGCAAGGTCATGCAATCTAGCATCCAATGTGTCATAGAATTGGGATTTGAATGCTTTAGTAATTTGTAGAATTTATTTGAGGATTTGAGAGGAAATATCCATTTGAGCACCCTATGAACTCTTTGGTCCTACAACCGTCATGAAAAAACCCAAAAAATAGAACAATAAGTTACGAGAGAAAATTGCGGCTTTTTCTGGAAAAACCCTAAAAAACTATTGAATTTAAAATGCTCATAACTTCACTTCTCGGACTCTGTTTCGGCTAATTTGTTTTTTGAAATTGGGTGAAATTGTGAGAGGAACTCAGATATGTAATTGGTTTGAGCAAATTCTACCTCCATGTGCTACAAAAATAAAAAAAAATTGTGTCGCCGTCTGCAGAAAAAAACCATGAAATTTTGCAGAAATTAAAACTTCAATATCTTGACTTCCCAGACTCCGTTTCGGACAATTTTTTTTTTGAAATTCGGTGTTTTTTTGAGAGGAACTCATATATACAACCTGTTTCTGTAAATTTTGTATATAAATATACCAAAAATTTCTGGAATGTCGCGGCCCTCTTTTTTCTTCTCCGAAAAAAAAATCTGCAAAAATAAAAAATATTTGTCCACAATGTCTGCCAAGGAAAGTGCTTTGATACCACTTGTTAAGAAACAAATACTAAATACAAAATAACCACAAAAAATATAGAAGAACAATATGAAAAATCTCTTTTATTACTATCAAACCCTTGAGGTAGGGCAACACCATACAATGGATCCTATTATGGAAGGGATCCTCTCCTGTTCACTTGACTCTTCGAGGGGGCATCCTCCTATTGAGATACAAATCAAAATAAAATAATTCTCTTCATATCCCATTACATTGCTTGAACCCCTTTATATAGTACTACCATCACCTAAGAACATTCTAGAGGAGGAATCTTCTAGAAGTATAACCTTCTAAGAAGTCCTCTTACATTTATTATATCTAATTATCCATTTATTATATCTAACTACCATAGTGGGCCTTATTTAATAATATAGTGGACCTAGTCCACCTTACATTGAATGACCTCCACTATTATCACTATGGGTCCTCTGGCCCCCCCAATTACCTCTCTAGCTACCTTACAATGCAAGTCTTTCTTAAAAGGTTGTGAATAGTTCTTCAACGTGTTGGCCACTTCCAGGAGCTACACTCTCAGTTTCAAAAGTTTTTTCTTCGATCATTTCCTTGTAAGAAACATTGGGTTGAGGTTCTTGAATTGAAGGATCCATACCTTGTATACTATGAGATATTTGATCCTAAGGCCAAATATGAAATTCAAAGAATCACACTCCTAAGAAACCTAAAATCAATAAACCAAGAAATAGTAGATTCAAAGATCTTCCGAAGATGGGATGTCAAGCCACCAATGAATAAATGAGAAGAAATTACCCTGACCTCCACATAACAACCCTTCTTGGTGCAAGAAACCATTTCTTTCACGATATCACCCTCCAAGGGTACTGATAGTGTGATATCACGTCTTCCACAGGTATTGTGGGAATCCCCTCACAGTCACCTCTATAGATACCTAGGAAAGGCCACTAAGGTTACCAACTCCCAATCAACCTCTAGGTGGGTACAGTCAACAGTTGAGACCAAACATATGGGCAGTATATCAAAGTATAAAATTCTTCCAGAGGATTGAGGACAAGTGGACTAGTAGAGTCCAGAGGATTCTGAACGGATTTGAAGGTCATGAAGTACCGAGACCAAATGAGTGAGTGACACTTTAGGAAAAAAATCGACTATACGATATCTCTGTTACGATTGGTCAATCTTTGGAGGGTTGATCTCCACTGCTCTTCCGCATGTGAACTCATGTTTATCCCCTGTGTGAGACAGGGTTGTTGTATATGTGTATATGAAAGATGGATTTTTTCACTCTTTAGTGTTCTACATTTTGTTTAGTAGTCTTGGACAATTTACTCACTTTTCCTAATCCAAAGACCCTAATCCTTTGTTATTGTTGGTGTGTTAAAAATAAATGTTCTAGTTGATTTTATTAGCACATGGTTTATTTTAATGGATTTTTACTCAATAGGTTCATGGAGATGAAACTGATTATTTAAGAGAGACTCAAATCCAATAGAATGCAAAAGAATGTGATGCAATTCGTTCTTTTCAATGAATTTTATGTATGGAAGGGAGAAGAGTCATATTATTATTAACACAAGAAAGTACTCAAAGTTTATGCAAATTTTTAATTTATAGGATCAATATGATTTCAAACTACCAAGAATTGTTTCTGAAATCCAAAATGCACATGCAAAACTAACTCTTTTTCAAACATGTACCAAAAACAAATTCCTAAAAAATGCAAAAAATTCTTTGTTCGATTATGTATACAAGGAGATATGCAAACTTTTATGCTTCTTATATTTCAAGTGAAATGAAATAGATATATGCTTGACATAAAGAAATACGAGAAAATAAATAAATTAAACAAAGCACACTTAAAAACTGGTGAGAACTGAAAGAAACAAGGTGTGAGATAACTTGTTCAATCAAGGACTCAAATATGTAAAGGAGAAAGAAGACAAGCACTCATTAAAATCCTCAATACATGAGCAATGAGAAACAACATTCAAGGTTGGGTTGTGGTAAACGATAAATTCATAATCATCAGAAAGATAGATGTTTCAATGAAGACAAAAAACCCTCAAAACCAAACAACCTTTTCAAACTATGGTTGATGAACAGTCCTAAATATTCAAGCAATTTGAAATCTTTGCAAGATGAATATCAAACAACCAAAAGGAAGGATGAACGAGGGTATATTTTTAACCCAAGGAGATCACAACTAGGAGATATTTAAAAACACAAAGAAGGAAAATAAATGAGTAATAAATGGAAGTTTCTCAAGAAAACAAAGTCACAGACAAATCGAGAGACTCCAGGCTAAATGCCTCTCAAAGAAAGACTGATAAGAACAAAGAAGAAACTCACAAAACCACCTAAAAGAGGATATTGTCACCCTTGTTACCAAAGGAACAGTTCGTTGTGTCACCCCCTAAGAGGCTTAAGGGGGGAACCAGTCATCTAGCGGTGCCCTGGTGTGAACTACAGGGGAGTGTTGATTACCGAAAAAGCTTAAAAATGGCTTCCAACAATTAAAATTCAATAGAGACTCATTCAATGGATCTGTAAGCTCTTCAAACAAGAGGAGGGAAGGGGAAATAGATAATAATGAAGAATAAAACAAAAAATATTTAATTACAAGAAAGGATTCAAGATGAAACACAGGAAAGACTAGTCAAAATCCATCCCTAGTGGAGTCGCCATTTTTCTGTTAAGAGAAATCTTACCCTGTAGACAGGTTAAGATCCCCTTCGATATAAGATCCCTTCTTTGGTCCAAAGACAGAATAAAATAAATGGTTGTTGCTTTCCTTATATATCTAGTTCAAAATCAATCAAAATGAGGAAGAGAAATAATCTGATGTATCTTGTTTCGACATTTGTTCTCATGTCTCCAAGCTTCGGGCTTAGTCTCCAAGATCTTTAGCATGAGTTGGTACCTGCAATGAACAACAAAGAAATCATTTCTCCTACTCTATGTGATTAGATAAAATGGATCTATCTATACATGATTTGACTTAAGCATATACATTACAATAAACAATCATAATGAAAGGAATAGGCCAAGTTAATATTAATGGAAATCCAAAAGAAGGCACTTACAAATCAAGTTGATGTCATTGAAATATTCACCAAGATCTCCTAGTCTATCCCTTGCATGAAAATATTGAGATCAAAATTTTGATACTTCAATGAATTCTTTCTCCCAGGATCAAAGGTTTGACACCTAAAATCTTCCCCCTTTCACCTTGGAAATGCCTTCAATTTATAGGACTAGGAAGCTCAACCACCATGAGATAATAAGGGAAGTGGTTGAGGATATGGATCCTTGATTTGGGTTTTGATCCTAATATAGAGCCATAGTATAATATTTGACCAAAACAACCTCATCCATTAAGAGTTGGTCCTTAGGAAAAGGTGGAAGATCCCATATTTTCCTCTAACAACACTTGTGCCCCCTTAGAATGAGAGACATAACACCATTTGTGCTCCCTGAGAAAGGGAAGGGGATAGCTAGTGCCACCTCAACATGAATAGGGGAGCGCTACCCTTATAAAATTCCCAAAATTGTTCAAATTTTCCAAGAAAAAGTGTGGTTCTGAACCCTAAATGGGTGGTTTTCTCCACCAAACTGACTTAGGGATTGTGAAAAATTGATTTCATGGTGTCAACGAGTTGTGACACTTATAAAATTGAATTCAACACTAGGTAAGGTGCATATGACACTTGAGATAGTGCATGTGACACTTAACAAGGTGCATACGTCACTTTGCGACACTTAGGGTGCGACACTTAAGCGTGACATTTTTATGTGTAACAGGAACTTGCGAAGGAGAAGAGGATTTGTCTCCTCTTCAATCTCATTCTCTTAGTCCACCACTCTATCTATAATTTCCTCTAGGGATGTAGGAAGGATATGGGATCTTGTGACGGTTCTTGGGCCACGGGTGGGCTTCGATCACTAGACTCAACATGTTCAGCCTTTGGGAGACGTAAAAACTTATTTTCCCACGTGTTTAGGATATCAAAACTCCAAAGTATCCATCTAATTATTTCTAGGTTTAGATTTATACGTAGTATGAACTCGAGGGAAAGAAGGAAAAGGCCAATGAATAATATGATAAATGTGATTTTGGAGTCAAAGACGAGGCCTCCCATTATTTTTCTTAGTAGTAGACCACTGAGATTCGAGGTTTTATTATCCTCCTAACAATGTGTTCTTAATTGTTATTGCCTTTGAATAATTACTTCTCCAACACACATGCCACATGGTGTTTGAATACCATACAGTAGAGTTTCTTTACCTTGTAGTTGAGACTAAATGGATTGGGAGTGAAACTACCTACCTACATGGTTGCCTCGTATTCTCTTCCATCCAAAGGAAAAAGACATGGTATTTTACTTGAAGAACAAAGTGGAGGGAAACAAATTTGACTAGGATGTTATTCATATCCATCTCTACAGGTAAGAGCCTTGTTTTCGATTTTCTTTATACTATTATATATTTATTCATGTTTCCCTTTTCATTCATTCTTCAAACAGTAACCTGGGAAAGCTTAATCATGTACAAAAAACACCTCTTGACATACTGTTATCACTGAAATTTCGTCCGCACATGGCGACAAGAACTCTGCATCGTCAAAACAACAATGAAGTCATTCATGGCACTGAATTAATTTCACAACATTCCAGAAGGGTCAAAAACTATACAAAGTAACCAAAAATTGAAGGGTGCTTCACAGTAGTTTGGTGCGCGCGCACATGTGCAGGACAAGAACGTACTCTGCACGCATGCGTGCACGACGCGCGACTGTCAAAGCGAAAACCCGCGCACCTGCTAAAACGGCTCATTTATTGAATTGGATGGCCTCTCAACCACTTACGGACTAGCTCCCAATCTGATTTGACTCCCAAATCCGAGCTGAATCCGCAGGGTAGGCGAGTTAATGACCTAATGAAGCCCTAAAGAGCCCCTTTTCACACTTTGAAGAGGTTACATAATCACCCGGTGATCTACTATAAAAATCCATGAAGGAACATTGTTTTCGCAAGTAATTTCAGGTATTGTTATGCTGCTAAGATTGTCAAGGGCTCATTCTTTGACGATTACACATTGGCAACATTTCATAGAGCCATTCGCCTCTCCATTGAGTGGATGTGCTAGGAGTTCTTTCACTATCAGTCTCATTTCTTCACATTGTAAGGAAAGCAAGTTTGTGAGGGCATCAAGAGCCTTCCTTTGGGGGAAGAAGGAACCACAGTTCCCTTCCTTCATCGTGCTCTGGTTTCATCAATTGATCATCTCAAAACCATTGGTGATATCGGTGTCTTTTTGTCTTTATTGTTTCTTTATCCATATGTTCACAGTTTTAGTTTGTTGTTATTTAATTCTCGCTTGTAGTTTGTTTTGTTTCCTCTAACCCTTCCTTCCACAGCTGTCATGCTCTGCAAGACCCAACAGGGCATGTAAGCACCCTCGATTTTCTCACCAGGTGACGAATTGGGTGCGAACAGTCTGGGGACTCCACTGGGGAATAGGTATCAATTCCTCCCTCATTTGGGTTTATTTTGCTTTCCTTTTGGGTTTTATTAACTTGTAGGGACACAAACCGGCCTCCGCCGACATGCTAACCAGTCAATTCACAGGAGAATTGAGAAAAATCCATCCAGATTTTCTTTCTCTATCACTTGTCACAAGCGTGCAGGTATTAAACCCCACAGATGCGCATCTCGCGCGCATGCGCTTTAGTTCTCAACACTTTCAGTGCGCAGGCGCCATATGCGCCTCTGTCTACACTGGAGGCCGCACATCTAAACTAAATTTCACATTGTAAGATTTTTTGGATGTGGGGAAAAGTCATTTTCCTTCTCAAGAATGATGTTATGCATGCTCTAAATACTGCACCACTTAGACCCCTCAACTTATAAAGGGGATAGTCAAACAAACATAAGCACTTAGGTGGATAAAAATCCTTTTCCCTTATTTTCTTTTTGCCACATGGATGGCTTGCTTTGATTTATAATCTAAGGAACACATCAATTTTAATCACATCTAAATCACATTCGGGACTCGAAGTTGGAGTAGCAATCCTTGAGTATTCTCTTCTCTTGCGCAAACAAGCGATCTTGAGAATCAGAAAGAGATTGTGAAAACAATCTCACCGCCCTTAACAAAATTTCTAAACTTTTAGGAGAGGACAACGGCCCTTTCGGGACCCCTCTTAGTTGCATTTTTCAAACACATTCTTGCAACGGGCCCA
>SNQJ01S0097322.1:14983-33341 GCA_010110895.2 Picea sitchensis
CGCATTGTAAGGAAAGCAAGTTTGTGAGGGCCTCAAGAGCCTTCCTTTGGGGGAAGAAGGAACCACAGTTCCCTTCCTTCATCGTGCTCTGGTTTCATCAATTGATCAGCTCAAAACCATTGGTGATATTAGTGTCTTTTTGTGTTTATTGTTTCTTTATCCATATGTTCACAGTTTTAGTTTGTTGTTATTTAATTCTCGCTTGTAGTTTGTTTTGTTTCCTCTAACCCTTCCTTCCACAGTTGTCATGCTCTGAAAGACCCAATAGGGCATGTAAGCACCCTCGATTTGCTCACCAGGTGACGAATTGGGTGCGAACACATACATTGAAATTTTCCACAATTGGAAAATATTTCTACTAATTTCTCAAGATCATTTTTGGGTGTATATAGATCTATGTGAATATAATTCAGATTTAAATTTTAGAAGAACCCACTATGGAACATATCATTTAGATTTTCTAAGATTATAGTTGTGCTTCTTTGTATGTTGCAATATGGGTTACAAAAACAAATCATGGCTATCAAATGTTGGAGTATGGGAAATCAATGGGGTTATATGGGTGGGAATCATCACGGTGAACAAGTAAGTGATGTCTGATAAAGAATATAACTTCATATTCAGTGAGAAATTTTATATTAATTTCAATTAAAATATACTTATGTAACTTTCAATAATATTTATTAATGGGATTATACGATCATCTGCAAACCCATCAGTGGATGCTTAATTATCATTGTTTTTTACCATAACATTTCTTCTCATGTTATCTTCATACTTATATAACCCAAATAGACAAGGTAAGAAACCATTCAATTGTTCATGTCTTGAATATTCTAAATGATTTTTTGTGAATATGCTTATTACAATGAGAAGTCATGTGGAGAATAGTTGGGAGGTTTAGTGCTTCAATAATAATCTCAATTGGAAGGTTTTTCTTAATCGTAATATGGGATAATTTCATACAAACATTGGATGGAACTCCCTTCTCGAGAACGTGTCATTGGGAGTCAATGAGTCATTAATATTGCAAATTGTTTAAGCGATGACTTTCTTGTGCACTTTCGACAATGGAGCTCATTTGAATCAATGGTTTCCAACCTATAATTGAATTGTACCAGTGACCTATGAAAATTTCATCTAATTGAATTGTATCGATGACCCATGAAAATGTCATGATACATAATGAACCTTTATTTGCTCCAACCAAAATAATGCTTTGAATATTATTTGTATATATCACCATTCTATTGTTCTTGAAAGCTCCATTAGAAACACTATTTGGGGTTGACTTAATGATGATTGGGAATCTCAATACCTCCTCAATCACATCCTTCATTTGTACATGCGTTCAGATTTACCCTCACTATAAGACCTTTTAAAGTATTCATTTTCATAAAAAATAAAACAAATCCCTCAATTTTTGAACAACATAACCACCTTGATTTCCTCAAGATATTATAAATAAAAACTTATAATATTCATTCAAGAGTATTAGAGCATGGAGTTATAAGAACTTCTAGTATTTAGTAATAATATTATTTAGAGAATGGAGTTCTAAATTCATAATGTGAATACTATAAATTCTAAGTGCTCTCCCCTATCCTACCCCATAAAACCCATGTGTATCATTAGTGAGTTCCAATATATTCAAAAAAAAGGAAAAATACTAATTCCCATATCATAGAGGCATGTCACATGTACTAGGTGGCGCCTTCTACGTCTCGAACACTTTCATTGTTAGCTACTTCTAGAACCTTCTCACACATATCTGGAAGCCTCTCGCAAACATAAATGGATTTTATTTGTGCTGATAAAATGGGTGCATACTAGTTCATTTTTATTCATGGCTCGGAGTCGACGATCACCCAAAAACCATACAAGTAATGTCAAGGATCACATGTATCGATTAAGAAATGCACAAACTCTGTAAACATGGAAGCATCCTATGTTAAAGCATATAATCTCTCATGTTGACCGAATATGCATAGATTAGTTAGTTAGGTGATTAATTGATTTGGTAATTTTATATGTATGGAAAGTTGTTAGTCAGTTGTTAACTAGTTGTTAGTTTTTTACTATTTTAAACCTCTAAATCTCTATTGTATAAAATATATTTAATAATAAGAAGGACGATCTATACCCCATGATGTTTTCTCATGTTTTTCCTCTTATGTCTCTATTTATCAAATTAACATGGTATCAAAGCTGATTCATATGAATTTGCATAGACTAGAGAGCAGATAGATTACTAATCGAGATATATTGTGGAAGACATAGATCCAAAGATCCAAGATATATAGAAAAAGTGGAAGATCCAAAGCAAATTTTCAGTAAGTCAAGGGTTTCAAAGGAACAAACCCTAGCCACTAACATAGGGAGGTGAATTAGAGCTTCTTGTTTTTAATTTGGAAAAAAATTGAATTTTATGCGAGGTTAAATAGTGCCAAAAATATATATAAATATTTAGGGTGTTCGGCTTTAAAAAATTGAAGTTGTTTTGTTTGTCCACAAAGTTTTTTTTTATTCTGGTGATCCATTTTTTCTATATTAAAGCATAAAGTTAGGGTATGGATGAAAGTTAAATGAGATATAAAAAAAAAAAAAAAGGTGATTGAGGATTAAAAGAAAGGGACAAAGGTGAAAAGAGGAGAAATAAGGAAATAATCTTCACGTATTTACTGTGATTGATTTTTTAATGGCTTCAACAAGTAATCTAGGGAAAACATAGGGACCTGTTCTTGTTGGCAAGAACTATGAGTTTTGGTCTCTAGGGATGAAAGCCTTCCTGCAAGTCCAAGAATGTTGGGAACTAGTGGAGAATGGGTTTTCAGATCCTGATCAAGCAACTTTGTAGGCCATGACTAATGTCCAAATAAATTAGCTTGCATAATTGAGGAAAAAGGAGAACAAGGCCAAGTTTTAGATCTAGAGTTCAATGGATGAATCAATTTTTATAAGATAACAATAGAATCTAGTGCAAATCAAGCCTGGGATATCCTGTAATTAGCATACCAGGGTAATGAGAAAGTGAAGATTGTGAATCTTCAAACCCTAAGGAGAGAGTTTGAAAACTTGAAGATGAAGGAGGAGGAGAACATTTACCAGTTCATAACTAGAGTGATGGGAGTTGTGAATCAACTCAGGATTCGTGGAGAGAAGATTGAATATAAGAAAATTGTTGAAAAAGTTCTCAAAATTCTACCTAATAATTTGAAATGGTTGTCATTTCCATATAAGAGTCCAAATATCTATCTAAAATGGCGGTCCAAGAATTGGTGGGTTCGCTTTTGTCCCATGAATCAAGAATCAACATGGAAGAGGAATATTTGGAACATTCCTTCAAAAATCAAGCATTCATTGGTAGAGGCAAAGGAAGAGGAAACATCGGTAGAGGTCAAAGAGGTAGAGGTAGTCATCAAGAAGAAGGAAGAACAACACCATAACAGTCATAACAATAAAATCATCCTAGATAATATTAGAATCAAAGGGGGAGAGGTAGAATATGGACAAACAAATATAAAGTCAAATGTTACTACTAGGGAAAATATGGTCACTATGAAAGTGAATGTAGAAAGAAACAACCATATTTGAACAAGGGCGGAGCTAATATCTCCAACACTGAAGAAGGGACATCTGAGACAATGTTCCTTTCGTGTCAAATCACTAAATAAGATCACAACAAGGATATTTGGTTGTTGGACAATGGCTACAACAATCACATGACAAGTAACAAAAAAATGTTTTCTAGCATCGATAGTTATATTCAATCAAAAATTACTTTGGGAGATGATTATCATGTCAAGGCTTTAGGAAAACGTGTTGTGTGAGTATTAACCAAACAATTTGAGAATAAAGTAATTCTTGATTTCTTCTATGTACCCAATATTAGACACAATATAATAAGTATAAGACAATTTATTCAAAATGGTTATGATGTCAGATTGAAGGACTCCACATGCACTATCTTAGATAAGCCACCTAGTAGAAGACTTGTTTCAAAGGTTCAAATGACCAAGAATAGAATGTTCCCATTGAATATGAGAAGTGTAAACATGTCACATTCATATGCACAAATTGTCTTTAGCATAGATGAGACCTGGTTGTGGCATCTTAGGTATGGTCACCTACCTTTTAGGAGTCTTAGTCTCTTGAAAAAAAAATCAATGGTTAAGGGACTACCTATATTGAATGAACAGACGAACCCTTGTGAAAGTTGAATTCTTGGAAAACATCAAAGAGATAGCTTTCTAGTAGCCTCCTACATAGCCAAAGAACATATAAAACTATTTCACACAGATCTATGTGGACCCATGCAAACTTAGTCCATTAGTGGAAGTTTTTATTTTCTAACGTTCATTGATGATTTTAGAAGGAAAGTTTGGGTATATTTCCTCAAAAAAAATTTGATACATTCACAAAGTTCAAAGACTATAAAGTTGTAGTAGAAAAATAGAGTGGAAAATATGTCAAAGTACTCAGGTCAGATGGAGTAGGACAGTATGACTCAAAGGATTTTTCAAGTTTTTGTAGACAACATGGAATTAAAAGGAATTTCACCACTAGATATAGTCTGCAACAAAATGGAGTGGTTGAAAGAATGAATCATACCATCATAAACATGGCAAGGAGCATGATCAAAGCTAAGAATCTGTTGGATCATGCATGTTTGGAGAAACCCTAAATAACTTAAAGCTAAATAACATAAAAATATTGAATCTGATAACTTATCAACAAATTCAAAAACTCTTACTCATTACAACATCCATTCATGAGATAAAGTCAGAAGTAATTCCTCCTTATGATCCAATCACACATGCCTTTGATAAAAACATAAACTTGTCTCGGGTCCTAAACATGAATTCTCAATTAAGGTAGCTCCGAAATAGTTATTTACAACTCCAAAAATGAGGGTCTTTGCAAAAACCATCGACCTATTCTAACAGGTCGATCCTTTTATTTATAACAAATTATTAACTAAAAATAATTATCAAAAGTGAAAACTAAGTAATTAAAAACATCACCACATGGTGATTTCATCTCTCAGTCTTCTAAGATTCATAAAATGGTTTCACTTGAGTGGATGAATATTCTCATACTCTAACCATTTGATGAATATTTCCTCGCATGTGTTGGCATACGAGAATCTATGTTGGTCCATCGAGGCCGAAAGGATATCCTTTATTTCCACTGCTCATGCCCGATACTTGTCTACTTTGGCACTTAACTGTTGTAAAATTGTTCGAGCCTTGATCAGGTGCTCCATGAACTGTTGTACTTGACCTGGCATCATGTTTTCCACCTTTTCTATCTCTTTGGTCCACAAGGAGTCTTTCTCTGCATGTATTTTGACTATGTCATGCAAGTTGAAAAAGTCCTCGAGTGTGCCAAATTCTGGGAGACCGATGTCTCTCATCGCCCGATTGATCTTGGTCCATCTCTTTTTGCAATCGACCCATTTCACTTGGAAATCCTGATGAGGTTCTTGGGCCATATTCACCCAGTATTTGGTCAACTTCCTTATATGTTCGATGATGTTGTCCCTTAGTACCCGACTGTCGTGCTCTTTGACATCTCGGCCCTTTTGAACCATACTAATGTAATCAATTCTTTCCACCATCTGGTGGGCTTTCTCACACCATATTTCCATGTCCTTGCACGTTTACAACACCATAAGGATGTCTTCTTGGAAATCGGCTATCCCTACAGTGAAAAGGTGTTGCTCACTCGTGAATTTACTGTAGGCATCTTGGAATTCACTTCTCAAGAACATCGTGGCCTACGCGGAGTCCTAATAATATTTTTCCAAATGGCACAGATGCTCCAACTCCTTTATCACAACGGCCAACTCCTCTTCATATTTCCTTTCTCTATCTAGGGTGGCATATGTGATTTCCATCCCTGTGCCGATAAGCTCAGACGTCTTAGCATACTCCGTGCTAATCAATTTCTCCTCTATGGTGATGAGTATGGAACTGTCCAAAGTAAGCCTTCTCTTCTTAGTGGTTCTCTTCATGATGGATTTCCTCTTTCGTTCATAGGCGATGGCTTGTATATCAGTGACCTCATCCATAGGTTCGGGGGATTTTTTCTCTCCCCAAGTAAGAGTGTTTCCCAACCTCCCGACTGTGTATATTTATTCAATGTTGGGTTCTTGAACCTCTTTTGTATGTCCTGAAAGTTTGGCCTCTTGTTGTTTCTCATCAAGAGGTAAATTACTGGCCAAAATCAATGAATCAGGGGCAGGATCGGTACTTACTTGATAATTGGTTGTCGAGATGCCGATTTCCTATTGTGGAATTTATCCTTCTTGTTCACCCAATCCTAGATCATCCTTCGAGTTATCCATTTGGGTCCCCGGTGTATGAAGTAGCTCAGTGTCTAAGACATTTTTTACCTCCTAGTTGCTATGTGGAAGGATTTGAATTGTAGCATCGGGAGATGGGGAAGATACTTTCTTGGGTTGTTTTTCCTCTATAATTTGTACCAAATTCACCAGGCAAACCTCGAAACTCTCCTCATCATCATAGATATTTATTAAGTTGTGTAAGTGGTTTGGTGCACTTTCTCTCCCTAGTGTCCTCGCCATCTCAGACTGAGCTGAAACTTCCCCTAGTGATCATACCTGTGGCGTTGAAACTTCATGGTTATCTGACCCGATGATTTCTTCAATTTGTATCGGCTCTGGGTCACTTAGTCCTTCCTGACTTTTGATTGGGTTTTCGGAAGGAACCCTTATCATATCTACGAGGTCTGGGTAATTCTGTAGCTGATCAATTAATCTTTGTTCCTCTTCCATTAAGCACAAACCCCTTTTCTATGCCTCTAGTGTCAAGAACAATCCCCTTCCCTTCACCTATGTTGTCTATGTCGCTCTTATTTCTTCCCTGGCTCTGAGGGCCTATTGAGTCAACTATTCTATTGTTTCCACTTGTTCATCCATTCTCATGGCCTTGAACCTGGTCATGTTTGGGTTGTCCATCCTCGGCACCACCTCGTCCCAGTCCTGGGTGTTCTCTATGAAGGCTTCGTCCTCAAACTTATCGTGAGCATACGACCAATAGGACGACACCTGTGAAGAATGTTGTAGGACCGGGCCTTTTGGATCATTCTTACAAAATCGATGTGTCAGGAACCTGAATTCAAGCTGGCTCATCCCTTCTTGTTTGGCTTGAGAGGTATCCTTCACTAGATAGAACCCTACATGGAAACCATAGGGTATGAAGGCCTATTTCTTTTCTTTGACCAATCTAGTGTTATATCCCTGCGGGATGGTCTGATAACAAATTTCTCCCACGACAAGTTGGTCTGGGACATGAGCTGGTAGGAGATGTGGTGTTTTGGTGGCCTAGAACACCCTGATGTAGGTAGTGCACTCGTCCAAGTACCAATGGCCTACCTTGGATATCATTTTCTTGGTTGTCGTCGATAGCCTTGGGCATTCCTTATTAAAAAGAATAAAATAAATACGAGAAATGAATTCATTGTAGATGAGGGAGTAAGACTTCTTGTATCTATTTCCCCATAGCACACTGAAGTAGACGTCGACTGGGAGTTCTACAACATGCCAACTCAAATTCATTCCGATGAAGACGTTCCTAGCACACATGATATCGAGCAGTTACGAGGCCATGTAGAAAGTTGGTGCCTCTCCTTCCTTTGGCATCTGAGCATGCTGCACACATATGCTTAGTTGTTTGGATATTATTTCTCCCCAGTTGAAATTGCTCATGGCGATTGCAACTGTGTATGCCAAAGGCATCCATCCTTCTAAAAACTTGGAGCAATCCTTTTCTCCGTATAGCCGATAAATGAGAGCCATCAAATAGATGTATGGCTCTCTCAAGTTGATTGTCCCATACCATCTATTTCTCTGATTGGTGAATTGTTTGTCTTCCCTCGACCATGAAGCCATCAACCGACTGGTGTCATGGAATTCATAAAAATTCACCACGAAGTCCGTGTTGAGTTGCTCCTCTGGGTCCTTGAGCTTGTAGTATTTATGGACCTTTGTTGGGAGGAAAACTCCTACACACCCACCATTCTCATCGTTTATTAAACATTTATGCCCATTTTTGTGGTTGATGAGCCACTTCGGGAACTCTATGCAGGGGAAAACGGGGATTCTTCTCGCCAACATGTGTAAATAAGACCGTCATACGTTAGGGAACACCTCCTCATTGAGCACACTTACGTCTGGGTCGTTGTGTGGGATATACTCTGGGTACTCTTCTTTTCTAATAATGTTGAAGAGATCCCCCCACTGTGGGAGCGCTACCTTGAATCTGGTGCTTTCCTCTATATTTCCAAAGGCCAGAGGCTGGATGAAAACTTTCTTTGTTGTTTTCTTGATGACAGGCTCTGGCCTAGGGGCATAATACAATTGATTCATGGTCCCTGGAGAAGAACCTTCACTTGTCTCGGGTTCTTTTAGCTTTGGTTCTCTCGATGATCGTCTGGTGGTTGGCTTTATTTGTGGCATTGTTCCTGCAACTTGAGTAGAGTTTAGAAACTGTGTAAAAAAACTAGACAAACACTTATAAATTATAACAAATGAATTGACAAACTTGGATACATACCTCTGAAGATTGTTAAACCTAGTTTTTTGGATGATCACGAGGGTCAGTACAGTCTTCGAGTTTCTTTTTTTAATCCTTCAAACCCTCTGGAATTCTCTTACACACATAATGAATTTGTTCACAATGGTTCAAGAGATTTAAATAGGGAATATCTTACCGTGTCGCATCAGCCATTCAATTCTGGTTATGAGTGAAATTTCAATAAATCTGTTGTTGAATCTTTAGAGGAGTGAGAACTTAAATTCATCGTGGGTTGATGATGAAGGCATGGGTGGTTATTTGGTCTATTGGAGATTTCAAAAAAAAAATTAATTGGCACACGAGGTAGAAACTAATGCGGGATCAGGTATTAATTATCTCCTTAAATGTCCAAAATCCGATCATATCTAATGTTGAAAACGTCTCGTTGTGTCACTCTTTCGGTCGGTGGATCGAGGGTCAGGATTGTGCTGTGAAAATTTTCGTTGATATCCTCCTGCAAAATCTCTGACTCTGATCGATATTACCGTATAGTGTTGACGCGACGAAGCTGACTTGGAGGTGTGACTAGGACCTAGGGAACCAAGAATGACTCAGGATGGAACTAGACCGTATAGCCCTCTTACCTGGTAAAGACACGTGGCGTTCGAGACCAGTGACTTAATTCGCTCGTATTAATCAAAGTTGGGACTTTCCTTAAGCTTTTCGTTCTAAAAACAAATCCTAGCTGGTTGATGCCAAAAAGTGTCAAGGATTGATGATCGGCGATAAAAATACCCAAGTGCTCTCAGATTGGCTCCCTCGAAAAAGTCCCGATGCCGAAAATGCATCGGGGATCGACGATCGGGGATAAATTTTATCGTGGTCAAAATGTTTGTTATTATCCTTCTGGATTTTTCTCGATCACGACAAAGTGTTTCTGGCATCGACTATCGACGATTTCTTTTCTTCCTTCACTAAAGTCTATTCTCCTCGTATTTTACCGATGTCGAAGGGGATCGACTATCTCTCGAGCCTTTATATGAAAAACTTATGCAAACCAAAACTGCCTTCTATCGATGCCGATGAAGATAGGCACTCGACGACTGTTGTTTTCCGAGTGGTTTCTTTACTTACTTGAATTATTTCTGACGTCGAACCTGAGCACGTTAGGTGCATTCATTGGCTGTCAATTCTTAATTCAGGTGTTAAGGTATTTTAGTCATGGGGTTCCATAAATTTAAAAAAAAAAACTGAATAAGTGATGAGATTCATGAAAATAAAAAAATAAAAAACATTTCCCAACATGAAATTGAGTCAGACAGTGCAGAGTGGTACCCAAAAAGTGACAAGAAATTTGATAAGGCTTTTTAGGGTGTGTTGAGTGCTCAAGAAGTGTGCAATTAGATTAAATATGAAAATGAATGAATGAATGGATCTAATGAATAGTAGAATAAAATGCATGGTTAAATAGAAATAAGAAGTATGAAAGGACATCCCCCAATCCCTTCCATGATTGTAAACATATGCATCCTGAAGTCGGCCATAAACCATCTTGAGTGAGACTTTGTTGTGCACTCTCTGCATAGTGTAGCCTTCTGGTTTACTAGAAGGGTCGATGGTGATAAGGGTTTTGTTGGAGAACTATGGTAGAACCTGGGTCAACCCATAAGTCCAATAAATGGTTCCATTGTTGGCTAGAACTCAGAAGGAGAGCCGGGAAGGGGTTTGGTGAAGAATATGAAATAGTAGAAAGGGATGTTTAGGCCATGGAATCCTACGAAACAAGATATTGAAATATGGTTAGAGACAAAGCAGTTGGAGTTCATGCAGAAAGACAATAAGGGTTCCAGGTATCCACCATGTCAGTACCTGCAGAGGTATGTGTTTACTGATCTACATGAAGCATAATTTTGTTTCTTTACATAGTTATTATAGGAATGGTTGTTAAGGTTGAAGAATACCCATCCAACTAATTGGATTAGGACAGTAGTGCGGACTGCTAAAAATATCGCACGATTAGAAAGTGTTAATAATAAATTCATGTGCGCAATGGTTTTTGGTTAGAAAACATTATTGTGGGGTTTATCATTGATTTTTCATTTGATACATCGAATTCATACACTGTTTCAAAGCATGATTTCTTGAAGGGACCCATAGGAATATATATTAGGTCTCTTTACATGTCAATCAAGATCTTATTACATGATAAAGGTGTGATGACCATGGACTCGGACATCTAGAAACTTTTTGCACATAGGGGAGTTGGGGGAAGAACTAAGGAAGATCTGAGAAGAAGATAAGGCTCTATAGAGTAGCTAGCAGAAGGAAGTAATGGACCCCATCATGATGGATGAAGAAGAGACCACGGAAATCATAAGGACCACAGTTGTGACATGTAGTGGACGACCCTACCAGTATAAGATGAATAATAAAAAGAGGTTTGTAGCAGAGTGAGAGGGCTTGGAGAGAGAAGAGGAAGATTCAGAGGACCTTTGTGCCACGGGGAAGATTGAGGATATCTTGTTTGCCACATATGAGAGGAAAACTAGAGGTCATGGTTCCTATGCAGAAGGAGGCTCTCCATTCCAAATCTGAATTAGTATGGAACCCACAACATCATGTGTGACTAACACAACTAAAGAAGAAAAAATAGTTAACCAACAATTGATTGGTGGTAGAAGAATTTTTCCAAGACGTGGGTCCAGTAGTAGAAGTGAACATTTAGCAAGTAGTAGTCAAGTTTCTACACCGCACGGAGGTGTAGTTCAAAAAATTTCATATTGGTGGGACAATATCCAACGATGATGTTACTAGAGTTCCAAGGGGATGGGTCAGATGACCTAGAAAAACATTTGTTCATCTGTGAGAAGATATCGGAAGAAAAGTATATTACATACAAGGATACAAAGGTTGTGCAGTTGGAAATCACTTTTCGAGACCATGCATTAGAATGGTACATGGGTCTCCCAACAAATAACCCAATGGGAACACCTATGATTGTATAATATGTAAAGAGACAGTTAATAAATGAATTTTAGAAGCTCAATTCAGAAGACCAATTTATGAATGAAATGATAGAGATCAAGCAAAAACCAGGAGAATCAGTCTGTGAAGTGGATAAGAAATTCAAGATGTTAAAAGGTAAGTTAAATTACATTATTATTGATACACAACATAAGCATGTGTTTGTTAATTCATTTTTTCCACACTTGAACTATCCTTTGAGACAACATAAATTCCAAATTCAAAGTGAGGCCCTGCAGGCAGCCTTACAACTAGAGGAAAATGAATACAAGCATACAAATCCAGTTGTGTAAGAGCTGAAGCAATATCTGAAGAAATCAACGTTCTAGTTAAACTAGAACAAAGGAAATGAGAAAAGAGAAGACGTCTGGTGTACAATGTGTAGAACAAAATGTCATCACAATAATGAGTGTCCATTATTTTCACAGTATATTGGAGTGGGTATTCCAAACCCTTTGGCTTCAGCAGAACCAAGGTGTGAGATTTGAAAAACACATGGGCATGATCCCTACCACTGTCACTTGATACAAATATATCATACAGTTCCGAAGAGGACATATTGTATCTTTTGTAAGTCAGTTGGACACGAGGACAAGGAATGTAGAACCCTTGAAATGATGAAAGAAAGGATTCCATATACATACAGGGTGCATGTTGAATATGTAATAGGAAAATATGTCCAGCAACCAAAGTATAACACTGCATAGCAGCCATAGTACAATCTCGCGCACCAGTTTGCAACACAACCATAGTATAATGTGTAGTAGTATCAAGGGAAAAAATAGTATAACCCTACACAAAAGTGCACATCACCACAAAAATACAATAACCCAAAGACAAAGCATAATCAAGGACCTTAACATAACACATCACGCAGAGATTATCAGGGCAATAGAGGAGGCTTCATAGGAGGAGGCCACGGAGGAAGAGGTTTTGGAGGAGGTAGAGAACCAATAGTGTGTCATAACTGTCAGAAACTAGGGCACTATGCAAGAGACTTCCCACAACCACTTGCGACATGTATGTATTGTCGCACAATATACGATGAAATAGAGGAGTGTCCAACATTGTTGATAAAAATATAGCACAAGAGGAACCAAACTAATCAATATGTGCAATGGATCAGGGTGGAACACAAAGAAGAATATGAGAACAAGATTAAAATAGTGACTAGAGGTGGATCCAAGACATGAGAAGATGGATCCATGAAGGATAAACACTCGTATCAGTGGGTTAGGAAGAACACAGTGCCTGAACATAAGTTTAATGCGTGCAAAGAGAAAGAGATATTCAAAGAAGCTATACAAGATATATTGAAGGAAAATATTGTATCCACTTAATGAACAAAGACATTAGATGAGATACGATTATATGACATGCCCTCATTATTTGAGAAAAACAATCAAGAGAAGTCTTCAGAACAAGTAAGTAACTTAAGAAAAATTTTGGGAGCTTGTGTCAAATTGTTGAGTGATAAAAATTCCTTACAAGTAATGTAGAATTTATTAGAAAAGTGTAATCCTGGGGAAGAAGGGGTAAAAAGAGTGAATTAGGTCCGAAAGAAGAGAAAAAATAGTAGGGAATTCAGATTGAATGCTAACATAGGAGATTTCAATATGGGGGATATTATACTAGACTTAGGATCTAAAGTCAATGTTCTGCCCAATAAAACTTGGGAAGCTATGGGAGAACCACAATTAGGGTATTCACCTATTTAGTTGAAGCTAGAAAATCAACATAGAGTGGTGCCAATAGGAAGGTTGAAGGGGATTCTATTAGATATAGATGGTGTGTGCAACATCGATGACTTTGAAGTCATAGACATAGTGGAAATAACTTCACCATATCCAACACCATTGGGTTTGGATTGGGCCTTTGATAACCAGGATATTATTAATTTGAAGACAAGGAAGATGATATTTGAGTCTAGAGAATACAGAGGTATTGAACCATTGGATCCCTGGGAAGGAGGAAGGTATGTGGAACCTGTGATGGACAATATCCTTACAGAAGATGTGAATCAACTATGCAGAACTACCATGGATAGAGAAGATTATATCAACACAACCGCAAATGGCATGCTTAGTTGGAGGAGTATTAGTTCTTGTGTTTAAGTCTCTAACACGGGACTGGAAAACTTGAAACAATGATTACATGAATTATCTACCAGGATATGTGACAGAATGACACACACACTAAGGTGGGTTGGTACAGAGGTAAGAGAACCTCCCACTTTTTATGGATTAAATGATTTAGAATAATTCTGGATGAAATATGAGGTAGAAGTTATGGAAAATAAGAGATTACTAGCATTATATATTTCTTTAAAATCTACACCTTGAATATGGTGGGGTACACATAAGGAAAATATCAACAATTGGTTCCAGTGCAAAAGTTTATTGCGCATCAGATTCAACGTAGAGAAGGAACACAAATATGAGGAGAAATATGAAGGATTTGGACAAACCCAAGAGAATCTAGAGAATTTCATAGTTCAATGGATATTAGTACCACCAGAAGAATGTCCACAGGATTTTATTCACACACTAGAAAGAATTTTGAAAAATTGCTACATATAACAGGAACAGCACAAAG
Organism: Picea sitchensis; assembly: GCA_010110895.2. Taxonomy (NCBI): domain Eukaryota; kingdom Viridiplantae; phylum Streptophyta; class Pinopsida; order Pinales; family Pinaceae; genus Picea; species Picea sitchensis. The sequence continues at coordinate 29,143 of SNQJ01S0097322.1, forward strand.
AAACTACCAACTAGGAAGAAATATAACAGAACTTTGTAGTTACATTTTCCTTTCAGCATGATAGTCTAGATATGGATACAACGTTGAAGGTGGTAAGAGATAGGATATTTAAATAACCAGAGTTTGAAATAATTCCATCATCTCAGAGGTAGGCTAGTCAAAGAGTCAAACAATTACTACATTGTTATCATATAGCAAAAGTAGAAGAACGTGAAGAACATAATTCGTGCAATAACCAGATCCCATAAGTAGAAGGTGAAAGGGAAGTAGAAGGTCCCAATATGGAATCAGAAGATTATGTTGCACTATTAAATATTAATAAGGTCAACATTGGAACTGCAGACAACCCAAAGATGTCTAGTATTGGATATTATTGGGATCGTGAAATGGTAGAGAGGATCGCATAATTACTACGCAAATATAGTGACTTATTCCCAACAACATTCTCAAAGATGAAGGGACTAGAAGGATACCTATGAGAGATGAATATTCCATTGAACCCAGAAGCAATACTGTAGTGTCCCCAAGGCCAAACCCCGATGTAAACTATGAACTGAAAGAGATTGTAAATATGTGTCATAGGCTGGTGAGCCCAGTTTTGTATAAGCCAGTAGGATTATGTGTCTGATTAGGCCAGAGAGCCTAAGGGTTGAAGGCCAAGGGCCTGAATTTTGTATCTGTATATATATGTAGCACATCAATAAATATAAACACCGCCAGGTGCAGACCGACCACGATGAATGAGTGATGGGGGACTGAGCATCCACAGAGTGAGCAAGGAACTAGGGGCTGGAAGGTGGGAAAGGGGCTGAGTGATGAGCCTACGGGCTAAGCCTAGGGGCTTAAGCCTGGGAAATAATATTTTAATATTATTTTTAAAAGAAACATGTGCATTTCCATTTATCCTAAGTTACTAGCAAGGGAGGGAACGTGCAAAGGGAATGTACGCTGTGGTACGCATGTAGTTCCCAGGGTGACAAGTGTCAACCCTGGTGCATGCAAATAAAACAGAGGAAGTAAGTCGTGAGGGGATCTTCTCTGGCATTCTGACCCGAACCTCTGAGCGTGGAACTAGGTACGACCTCTGCGAGAATACCCCGGGTTCATCTCTGAAAGTCGTAAAGCCTGGGTTTGTCCTGAGGAAACCGTGTACACCCTGTCTAGAGCTGTGAGTCTATGTCTGTTCTAGGCAAACCCGGAAGTGCATTTCCTGAACATGAACCCTGTGTTGAACTCGAGTGGAAGAATCCTTTGTTGTTCGGGGAAAAGTTGAGCTAGCATGTGCGTGAAGTCCTGTTTCGAAGTCATGTCTGTGAGATCATCCTGCGACTGCTGAACCGGTTGGGAAAGCCTATGTTTGTTTTCCCATGGGTTGTGGTGATCACGCAGTACTGGAATGCGTAGGGCTTGTTGGCCTGTGAGCGACTCCTCCAGGTGAGAGAGTGCACAGAGGAAGGGAGAGCTCCTAGAAGGAACCCTGTAGCTGCTATAGAACCCGGAGACTTCCGGTCCGGTCTATTCCTGTAACCCAAGGCAGGGGAGACTGGCATCTGAAGGACTATCCAGGTGACAGAGAAGGTGCACTCTCCTGGGGTGGAACAGGCATGTGGGGAATGAGGGTCTGTGGGCAGTGAGCATGGGAGATTCCTGGGAGAGAATTCCTTCCTGGTGGTTGTGAGTGATTGATTTCCCTGTAACCTCAGCCTGAGTATGGATTCCTTGCCCTGGGGTGGAGCTCAGTCCCAGCTCGGGGGTGACCCACTGTTGAGTTGAGGAGCAGTGAGGTCTACGGCTAGGAGGTTCGTGGAAGGCCTGCATTTGGTTGGTGGATTCCATTATTGATAAAGATAAGTATCTGAATTATGTCTTATCACATTTCCACATGACTGTGTTGTATATATTATTATGTTTTCCGCTGTGTAAATGAATTATTGTTGAATGCTATGGCTTGTTTAATTGTAGCAGCAACTTATATATTTTACTCTGAGATTTAAGTGTGTTTAATTGTTTAAATGCATTTGCTTATAATGTCTGTACGAATTATCTAAAAGCCGTGTACAGAATGGTAACTGAGAGGTTTGAAAACCTGGGTAGTGTAAAAAGGTACACTAAAAAATGGTATCAAAGAAAAGGTTTCGACACTGAGCCTAGATGGGCCAGTTGAGTGGTCTTTGGACCGAGGGTGAGAGGAGAAATTGTGTTTGGAGGATCAATTTCAAACCCTGGTATGACCCAGAGTGTATAGGAGTTACTTAACCGTGCCTATAAGCTCAGGAGGTATAGCGGTGCTATGAAACCACAGCTGGTGTGGTCTACAGCCACGGGGAGACAGGTCTCTACACCAATGGTGTTAGAACTGTAGGATCTGTTCGGGAGGGAGAGTGAACCCTTGTAACCATCAGATCTGGAGAATGTCCACAAGGTTTAAAGACTTTGGATACTGCACAGGAGGTTACGGCCACACCCGGAGTTTAAACTTGGGAGGATCGTGAGTTGTAAGATCACTGTGGGATTACCCGTCAACCGTCCGAGTTGACAAAAGTTGTGCAGGACTTAAGTCCTCGTGGGTAGAGGAGAAGTCCCGGAGAGGCATCGAGATTTTAGAAGTCAAGAGAATTGATACCTTGTGAGTCTTGAAGCACCGAATAAATCATAGCCATAGGATCTCAAGGAGGACACGTGTCAGAGTCCTGGAGAGAGTCGGAAATCAGAGAATTGGAGTTCTCGAGCACCTAGGAATCTCGTCACACAGAATCGCGATCCGCGATTTCGCGACAAGATCTGGACCGTTCATATTAGGGAACACGTGCTAGAGATCTGCCATCGGGGAAAGTCCCGACAAGGAGTAAGTCCATCGGTGTTTGAAGTTCATCGGGAAATCGAGAACCCCGGTAACGAGTGAGTCATACACTTTGAAACTCTGAACCCCGAAACCGCGATAAGCGGTCGATTACGGTCACGGGGTAGAGGTCACATGGACCTGACTTAACCGCGAAGGGTTAAATCTAAAGGCGCGTCGGCATATCGGGAATCGGGATATCGGAGATCCCAGAAGCAAAGGTTTCATGCATTGGAAAATCGCGATACGCAATTTCCCGATACGGCCTAGGAGCGTGGGGCCACACCGACTGTCAGGAGGACAGGTGGCAGATTTTTAGCAACAGGCAAAAGGACTGTTGACAACTCAATGACTGGGACCCATCGAGGATCTAGTGAGCGTATGAGCATGACATTGAAACAGTTGAAACCCGACGGGGTAGGGTGGAGGTCATATAGTATGGTCATGTGGACCAGAGGTTGAGCTAGGAGAGCTAGCCAGTGTAAAAGCACATCGGGAATCGGAGGATCGGAGGTTGTGAATGCATGTGCATCGGGACATCACAAATTCTGAAACCTCGATAAGAGGATTGATCATGGTCATGGGCAGTGGTCGTATGGTGAGGCCATAGCCCGGAGGGCTAACACGGACGGAGTCCATCGAAAATCGGAAAATCGGGGATTCAGAAAATCGGGGATTCTGCTGTCAAGCGTTTTGGCACATTCAGATTTGCGAAACCCTGAACCCCGATAAGGGAAAAGGCTGGGGTCACGAGTCAACGGTCACATGATGTAGAGTCCATAGTAGGGGCTACCCGTAAAGGTAGCGCATCGGAAAATCGAAAATCGGGGATTCAACCCACCAGAACATTGTCGATTTCAAAATCCCGATAGAGGTAACCCCGATAGAAGGAAGGGAGACCTCGAAGAGTTCTCTGTGGGAGGAAATTTTTCCGATAAGGAAATAGGAGAATTTCAAGAAAACCGAAAAAAACACAGAGACAGACAGAGCTCAGAAAAATTGTGAAGTTGAAATGTCTTTCGTTCTTGTTCGTATTAATTATAAACGTGTGGGTTATTCATGAAGTTTAATGGCCAGACAATTTTTGAATTGGATTGCACAGTGCGTGTTAAAAATACAATAGAGGCCAAACTCCAGTTAATCAATGCCGAGTATGGAGTGGGGAAGAGTGAAAATTACCCCTGAAATGGAAGACGAGCGGGAAGGAAAGGATGTTAACCTAGGAGTCGAAGGATCGAACTCTAATGGGCATGGAAAAGAGATGGATAAGGAGGGACATATGATGAAAATCATTGAAGAACTACAAAGAGAGGCCAAGGAGCGTCGAGCTGATAGCCAAAAGCTCATGAAAGTCAAGGAT
>SNQJ01S0097323.1:0-10584 GCA_010110895.2 Picea sitchensis
TTGGTGTGCAGGTACCGGATCACAACAAAGCTGGTACAGGAATGCTAGTCATCTAGGGGTCAAAGATTCACATATGAAAAATCGAGCATTAGTAGATAAAATATTTAATTCCTTAACTCAATAAACCACAAAATACATGAATTAACCATACTTTACCTTATGACCTTATTATTGGCAATTGGTAGCGTTCTTGTCATTCACTCAAGATTTAGGTAGGTCCAAAAAGGTATAGGTGAAGAGTAAAATAGGGTAATGAGAATGTCAATTTCAAGTCTCAACACTAGCATTGATTCAATCATTGCGATGTTATCATCCAGGGCACTCATATCTTTCTCCAATCTTGTCATATAAAGTTGTATCATAATATGGAGCTTCACTGGCTATAGTAAATGATGATAAATAAGATTAGTTGAGAAAAAGGTTGATGCTTCTACTATTTGTATCCTTCAACTTGAAGTTTCCTAAACTGAATTCACTAAATCTTCCATGACCAAACTATTCCCAAGTTCATCTAACCTTGGGAGATGACCATTCCTTATCAATTCTTAAGAAACTTTGTGGGTTCTTGAACAGATCCCCATTGCTTTGGTTACTTATTTGTTTGTCTGTTTCCCTACTTGTTGGAAATGATCTAACACATATAGTCATGTCTTCCTGGCTAATTTAGAGGGTCTATACAACTACAAAGGTGCGTCAGGATTCTCTGCTATCTAGGTATCTAGGTAAGATGACGTGTAAATAACATACCTTAGAACACATCACCAAAAGACTTCATCCTCCCTTGAAATTCGACCTTATTTACTTATGATTTCCTCTAAAATTCGACTTATATCTCCTTGTTCATTAAAAAACTTGTGTGTGTTGAAAAATTAATGTATAATGAGATGTATTTATACCCTTTATGTCACTTCCTTTTAACATTAGAATCGACATGTAGTTTCTGCTTCAATCCACATTATCATCTTCAAAAATTCATTTCTCCTCAATCGTGAGGATCCATGTGGTGTTCCACATACCACTGGAAGTGAAATGAATTATACTATCCATCCATGGGTGTTGTACCTGCATGTGTAATTTCCTTCATGTCTATCTATTTCGATCAACTATTGGGTCCAAAAGACAATGACTAACTACAACCAATGACTAGGGTTGACATCAATGACAACACACAATATTCCAACATGATGACTTCTCCTAAATCCAGATCCTTCTGAATTGGTACTTGGTGTGGCTTCCTTCCTCACCACTAGTGGAGCCATATTTTCCTTATCATGATATGGCTCATTGATGCCATATATCTTTGCATCCTGCAAAGTGTCATAGGACCATGTTGGTCTCTTCCTAGTTACTATAATGATTCTAGGTAGGCCCTTCTGGCTCTAATAACTCTGCACTAAAGGGATTTGTTCAATCATCTTTGGAGCCTTCTTCTCCTTACAATCAATCTCCATATGAGATACTTTATATCTCGCAAAAGTACCCTTCTTTCTAGAAGGTTTTAACTTACTCCCATTTTTCTTTGGTACACGGATTTATAGGGTCATGTATACAACTTCTTATCTAGATAGTGTGCTCCATGTCTCTAACTAAAGACCATCTAATATGTTGCCTCCTACAACCGTCACTATAGATCTCCTCAGATTTATCACCTATGACATGCTCAGAACACAACCAACAACAAGGGAAAACAATAGACAAGAATAATATTCTTATAATAATAATAAAAACAAGAACAAGAACAATCATCACAGTAGATCCTTCTCAGAGCTATCACTTGTGACCTTCCTAGAACAAGAGTCAAAATAAAAATTCAATAATAAGAAATAGGAACAACAATCTTATAGTGTTGTGACCAATCATTCCTCCAGGGTAACCTGCCCAGAACAAGAAAACAAGAACAAAATATCTCCATGGTAACCTCCATGGAATTTACAAGATAACCTACCCGAAATAAAAGAAACAAGAGAAAAAAGTATTTCCAACAGCATTTTATAAGAACATGTCTATGTTAACAAGAATAAAAGACAATTTCATGCTAATCATCATAGCATTACCAAGGTGACCTGTCTGGAAGTAAAACAAGAAGTATCTCGTAGAGGAGATGTTAGTTCATCTTGAAAACAAGTACTATAAGCATTTATATCAATAATACTCACATGCTACGAAGTATTCATTGTACCTAGTAGTAACGGAACCTTTCAAATATTGTTGTCACAACTATAGTGTTTACTTGTAAGGCAACAATTATCAAACTTGATATGTGCAAATTGGAAACTTACCAATTTAATCAATCAAACCTAGAACCTGTAGTCTTATCTTCAAGAATGAGTGTTGTTTATTTTCTTCCAAGTCTCCTTCACTCAAGATGACAAGTATTCTCTCCACCCTATCCCCTGTACTAAGACAGTATGACTTCTTGATGTAAATATGAGTTAGAGAATATTATGCAATTAAACTCTAAAACATCAACCTCAAACTATCTAATACTTTGAATAAGGTCAAATTATAACTTTAACTTTGACGAGAAATAATCATAACTTCAATAGATCAAAAATAAACTTAGATGTTCAAAATATCACAATAATTCCATAACAGCTAGAGGCATATCAAAACAATCAAACCTAGAGTTTGTTGCTCCTCTGAATGTGTTGGATCTGATATCCCTCTGGATCTACTATTGTTGCTTGGAAAAAGGATCCCTTTTCCTGCAAACACCCTCAAGATAGTTATACGATTTAAACATATACAAGTACATACCTCCAGAAGTAGCGGAAAATAGTGGCAGGCAGCGACACCATCTGAAAACAACGACAAGCAATGATAAACCCAAAAATTTCAAAGTGCTTCAACTTGCAATCTAAAGATCGTTGGAGATGCACTAGGGTAGGGAGCACTAGGATAACCAAAAAAATTAGGCCCAAATCTTCATTGAAAGTTCCCAACTAATTTGGGTTAGGTTTTTCTGTTGCTGCAAATCGAGATACTCTAAATGTCGGAAAAATGGCTAGCAAGCTGATCTAGGGAAAGAGTAATTTCAGCATCCTTTAACTGAGTTAGCAGAAAATTCCTTGGACCAGAGGAACTGCAACTGGTACTGCAACTGGTGCTACAACTAGCACTGCAAATGGTGTTGCAACTGGAACTGCAATAGGCACAAAGCAACTGGCACGAAGTAACTGACACAAAACAAATGACATGAAGTAACTGACACAAAGCAACTGGCACGAAGCAAATGGAACCGCAACTGGTACTCCAACTACAAATGGCACTACAACTTCGAAAGATTTAAGATCTGATCTGGGGAAAATATGAGCCCTCCTTAGGAGACCTTCATTATGGGTTAAGTAAGTGCTCAATGAGCTTGACAATGGGGGAAATTGAGGATCTTCCTTCCAGTGTTTAGACTGTTACGAAGGAAAYCAACTCTAATTCCATGTTAAAATTTTKKTATTCTTGTTTAACCATAGACAATGTCACATCATTGTCACCCAACCATAGGCATTCACATATTCCAACCCCGAGAACACTAACCTTTTCTTAGATAGAATGATTCTGGAAAGTCCACACTAAAACCAACAGATAAATCATAACCAGAAACACCATTGCTACAACAATAGCATAATACCAAGAGAACATACCTCTACTAATAGAATTGTACCTTTACCAAGAGAAGCACACAAGAGAGATACTAGAAAGACTAATATTACACCATGACAACTATTTCACCACCCTCTCCAGACTTGCTCCTCCTTTTGCTGCAATTGCAACTGTTGCAAGTCCTGCTCCTCAAACTTGTGCCCTCCTTCTATTGAGGGAGAGTTTGTAAATGAGATAAGGTGCCACCTTATTTATACGTATTCTTCGAGTGAACTTTTCCCATAGAGTCGACCTGTCTTTTCTGGCAAATGTAATTTACTTTGACTTTTTCTCGCACGGTCGACTTCTCTTTCTGTGGTTTTCTATTTCTTTATTATTATTCTCCTTGGGCCAACATCTCTTATAGGGTTTCCACACATATGTATAATGGTTCTCTTACTTCCATAATATTATATTCTATTTACCAAGGTTACACTTGGAGGTTAATACCTCCCGCAACTACCAAAACATAAACAAGTTTGTCTAATTCAGAAAAAAAATTGTATTTTTTGTTTAATTATCTCCAACCCATTAAATACTCTTCATTATTAACGAATAATTTGAGCTCTACATTTATTTATTTTCTCCGATAATTCATTACCTTTAATTTTGACTTGGTCAATTAATTATGTTTAAACTTAACAACTAGTTTGACTCTGTTGTTTAATTTCCTTTCTCTACTCGACGATCACCGTTCTAACCTAATCTTTAAATATAAAACATCAACACTTGTTTCTCAATCCTGATCTTGTTACTATCCCCAATGATGGGTGGAGTGTCCACTCGAAACATTGGATGTTTCGAAAACCAATCACATGATGTTTATCTAGAAAAAATATATACATTATACCACATATTGTCCCTTCTATTTCTGGTGTATTTGTATTACATGCAATATGTTTGATAAAATGTCTATTAGTAGAATACATGCAAATTGTTTGTGAAAATTTGCCAACTAGATTAGAGAAAAAATAACACTTATTGCACAGAAGGACATAATATCCCATCCCATTCTATTGAATATATTATAGTGGTATCAAAGTTGGTAATCTTTCCAGCCTGTGATTGCATCAGAGCACTTTCTTGGCCAAAGAAGGGAATTTTTTTGGGGGTTTTTTTGCAAAAAAAGGGGGTGACACATTTTAGATTACATTCTGAAAGTTTTTTAGAAGAATTTTCCAGAAGAAATTGTATATTTTAATTCCTTTTGTAAAAATAACCAATTAAAAAAAATTGACCGAAATGGAGTCCAGGAAGTAAAGTTATTAACATTTTAATTCAACAAATTTTTAGGGTTTTTCCGCAAAAATCCGTTCGATTTACAGTGAGGGGAAACTATGGGAAGTAATTCAAATTGTATAATTGCATACATGTGTAATAAAATATGGTATTAGGGTTTTCACTCATGTGGTTAAATGGGATGGAAGAAGATCCATAGCCTATGGTTGACATCTCGAAGAGTCTAGCAGGAATTAAAAACATGCCTTACCACTATGAGGGGTATCTTGCATTGGATGAGAAAATCCGTACATCTTTTTCCTTTAAAATCTATTTCACCCTTAAGTACATATGTTGGCCCAAGAATGTGGACGATGATTCCTTTAAAGTCATAGGGAAAAAATTAAAGAGAAGTGATCATAAAGGATAGGTGGAGGAGCATGCATCTAATAATGTTGAGGATGTGTGTAATAGTGAGACAACAACATCTAGTACACAATTAGAGCTATCTCATGAGACCCATGGCACTAGAAAATATGATGGATAGGTTGAAAACGCACATGATACAACTTTCTGGTCAACCAATGTTGAGGATTCAACATCTCTCACTGTGTATGATGCTTATGATGATGGAGGATCAAGCATACCTAACTGTGACATGGATTAAACACTTCATCATGTTTATGACATATATGATGATGCATGTATGATTGTTCCTGAGTATGACAAAGGGTGGGATCTATGCATGGAGGATGACAATAATGGGGATGATTTGGTGGACAAGAGAATATCGAAAAACTTGTTTTAGGAGAGGATTGACAAAGGGGGTTTTGATCATGCACTTGTTTTGCATTGTAGGGATCATGAGTCATTTCTTTTGGATCAAGGATTACCTATAGAGGAGGTAGTTGATAAAATTCCCTGTGGACCATCCAACAATGAATTATATGCACCTATTTATTGGGGGATTGAGTATAAAAAAATTTGTTGGTTGTAGAGCCTGATTATCTTCCTGATTCAGAGGTTTGTTTCAGTCATTCTTGGATGACATTCCATAATGAGGGGGTGTGGGGTGGATTTACCCCCCACAACTATTGACAGGGGGGTCTAGGGAGGTGGGTGACAATTTTTGTAGCCCCCCTGGCGGGGGATTCGTGGGTAGCACTCCCGAAGAGAAATATTGGGAAAATTTGCGTTGTAAAATATTGTAATTTCATAGTCAATATGGACCGTTCATTATAAGGCCACAAATCTAGCGGTAGAAGTTATTTTAGGGATTTTTTCCCTAGAAGGWAACCTTCTTTTATGAGGGAATTGTATTTTAGATGTGTATGCATGTGATTATTGTATTCTAAGAGAGGATACTTTGAGAGGATGAAGAAGAAGTTACAACAGTTGAGTTGTAGGTTGTATCCCTTCATTTTGCTGGATAATAAAAAGGAAGGACCTGGAAATTTCTCTGGTGGACGTATCCCACAATGGGTGAACCAAGCATATCTGTGTCTCTATTGTATTGTGTATCTTTTGTGTTTTATTTCAAAATTTGTTTTATTTTATTTCTCCACGCTCCTATTTTTGCAACACTGGTATCAGAGAGAAAGGTAACTCGCAGGAAAAGTGGGTTCCTGGTTCGAGTTGGAGCAATGACGGAAGATGGAAAGTTTATGGTTGAAAAATTTAATGGCCAAAACTACTAGTTATGGAAGATGTATATAGAATATTATTTATATCAGAAGGATCTATTCCTACCATTGGGTTGAATAGAAAAGAAGTCGATGACCATGAAGGATGAATAATGGGAGGTTCTTGATAGAAAGGCACTAGGAACGATACGGTTGAGCCTGCCAGTGTCAGTGGCTTTCAATATTTATAAAGAAAAGACAATGAAGGAGTTGATGGACGCATTGGCTAAACTGTATGAAAACCCCTCGGCATCCAATAAGGTATTTCTAATGAAGTGATTATTTAATATGAAGATGTCAGAAGGTGGATCTGTTACAAATCATTTAAATGAATTCAATACAGTTTCTAATCAGCTAAGTTCTATAAAAGTGGATTTTGAGGATGAGGTCAAGGCTTTTCTAATCCTGTACTCATTGCTAGAAAGTTGGAATGGCTTGGTCATGGCTGTAATTAACTCTATCTCTGGTTCAAACACTCTAAAATTTGATGATGTTGTCGGTGTTATCCTTAGTGAGGAATTGTGACTGAAAATCACAGGTGAGACATCACGTAATGTGTTAAACATGGAGAACAGGGGAAGACAAAAGGATAGAGGAAAGGGCTCAGGGAACCATGGGAATTCTAGGAAGGGCAGATCCAAATCCAAACCAGGAAAGATATAGTGTTGGAATTTTGGGAAAAAAGGACATCTGAAGAAAGACTGCAAAGTTACAAAGAAACAAAGAGATGGACAATAAGAGAAAAATCAAGAAGCAAATGTAACAGGTGATGTGTTACAAGATTCATCGATTCTTTATGTAGATAATATTTATGAGTCTTGGGTAGTATATTCACGGGCTTCATTTCATGCCACACCCCATAGAAAACATTTTCTAGATTATGTTCAAGTTGATTTTGGATAGGTTCATTTGGGTGATGATGGACCATGCAAAATTTTTGTAATGGGTGAGGTACAAATAAAGAAAAAGAATGGAAACCAATGGTTGTTGAAAGAGGTAAGACATGTTCCAGATATAAGGAAAAATCTAATTTCAACAAGGCAGATGGCAAGTGAAGGATGTATATTTATATTTACAGATAAGGCATGGAAGGTCACCAAAGAATCATTGGTGATAGAAAAAGGAGAGAAGGTAGGTACATTGTATTTATGTACTCGTAATTGTAATTCTTCTATCTCTTTAGCTTCTACATGAGTGGATACAGCACTTTGGAATCATAGGCTTGGACACATGAGTGAGAAAAGGATGAATATACTTCACAAAATGAATTTGTTTCCATATCTTAAACAAATTGATTTGGATTTCTATGAGCACTGTGTATATGGAAAACACAAGAGAGTTAGATTTCTCAAAGTTGGAAAAGAAAAGAAGAGTGAAAGATTAGAGCTTGTGCATACAAATGTATAGGGACCAGCTCAGGTATCATCTCTTGGTGTATCTCGTTATCATGTTACTTTTTATTGATGATGCAACTATAAAAACTTGGGCTTATTGCATTCGACACAAATCTAATGTTTTTGACACTTTTAAGAAATGGAATTCTTTGGTTGAAAATGAGACAAGAAAAAGGTTGAAGTGTCTCAGATAAGACAATGGAGGTGAATATTGCAGCAATGAGTTTGATGATTACTATTCATATCATGGGATTCATAGAGAGAAGACAATTCCAGGAACACCACAAGGAAATGGTGTTCTAGAAAGGATGAACTAGACAATAATGGAGCATTCAAGGAGTATGAGATTGCATGCTGGGTTTCCCTTACAGTTTTTGGAAGATGTTATTGATACTATTGTTTACTTGATAAACAAAGGACCTTCAATTTGTTTGAATGGTGGCATTCCAGAGGAGGAATGGACAGGTAAAAGGTTAAACTATTCATTTATGAAGACTTTTAGTTATGAAGCATTTGTCCATCTTGATAAAGACAACAGAACAAAGCTTGAAGAAAAATCCAAGAAGTGTATCTTTATTGGATATGGTGTTAATGATTTTGGTTATCGATTATGGGATTATGAAAATCAAAAAATCATTAGGAGTAGATATGTCATATTCAATGAGAAGGTCATCTATAAATATCATTTGTAGGGAAGGAAACAGGAAGAATAAAAACTAGAATACACAATGTTTGATGAGATCACTGAAAAAGAAATTCCAAAGGTACTAGAAAATAAAAATGTACAACAACAGGAGCAATAGGTACCTCAAACTTCTGCAAGTGTTGTTAGAAGATCTACTAGGTTAAGTAGACCCCCTGAATGATACTCTCCTTCATTGTATTATTTATTGTTGATTGTTTCTGGTGAACCGGAATGTTATGAAGAGGCCATGTAGGTAGACACTAAAAAKAAGTGGGAGAAAGGAATGAAAGAGGAAATTGATTCCCTAGTAAACAACCAGACTTGGAACTTGGTTCAGTTTCCTGCAGGAAAAAGAGCATTGCAGAATAAATGGGTTTACAGGTTGAAGGAAGAAGGTGGAGGAAAAAAGAAGCATTAGGCTAGACTTGTTGTAAAGGGATTTGCACAAAAGAAAGGTATATATTTTGATCAAATTTTTTCTCCTGTTGTTAAGATGACTTCAATTAGGACTATTTTAAGTCTTGTGGTAGTAGAAGATTTTCATCTTGAACAGTTAGATGTAAAAACTACTTTTCTCCATGGGGATTTGGAGGAAGATATTTGTATGCAACAACCACAGTGGTATGAGGTTAAAGGGAAGGAGAATTTGGTATGTAGGTTGAAGAAGAGGTTGAATGGCCTAAATCAAGCTCCAAGGTAGTGGTATTTGAAGTTTGATAGGTTTATGACAGAACAAGGTTATAGTAGATGTCTTTCTGATCATTTTGTTTATTTTAAAAGGCTAGAAAATGGAAGCTATATTATCTTGATATTGTATGTAGATGAAATGCTTGTTGCAGGGTCTAATATGCAGAATATAAATGTTCTCAAGAAGAAATTATCTAATTTATTTGCGATGAAGGATTTGGTTGATGCAAAGAAAATCCTTGGTATGAGAATAACAAGATACAGGAAAAATTGCAAATTGACATTGTCTCAGGGTGAGTACATAGAGAAGGTGTTGGAGAAGTTTAGAATGCATAATGAAAAACCCGTTAGTACACATTTGGCCAAACATTTCAAATTAAATAAGGAAATGTATCCCAAGACACAGGAGGAGATATAATACATGTCCAGGGTCCCTTATTCATTAGCAATTGGCAACTTGATGTATGCAATGGTTTACACAAGAACAAATATTGCACATGCAGTGGGAGTTGTGAGTAGGTATATGAAAAATCCGGCTAAAGAACATTGGGATGTCATAAAGTGGATTCTCGGGTATTTGAGAGGTAGTTCTACTGATGCATTATGTTTTGGAGGTTCAGACATTGTTCTACAGGGATATGTTGATTCAAATATGCCAGGTGATAAAGATAGTAAGAGGAGAACCATGGGGTATGTTTTTACTGTAAGTGGAACAAAAGTAAGTTGGATTTCAAAACTACAAAAGGTTGTTGCACTTTCAACAACAAAAGAAGAGTATGTTGTTGCTACAGAGGCTAGTAAAGAAATGATTTGGTTACATAGGTTTATGGAGGAATTGGGAAAGAAGAAGGAGAATAGTTTGTTGTACTGTGATAGTGAGATTGTCATTCATCTTGCTAAGAACTCAACCTTCCATTCAAAGACTAAGAATATATATCTCAGGTATGATTTCACAAGATCCATCTTGGAAGATGGACATTTGAAGTTGGAAAAGATACATACTAGCCAGAATCCTACATGCATGTTAACAAAGGGAGTAACCAGGTAGAAACCAAGTTCCTGCTTAGTTTCAATTGGTCTTCAAGCATGAAGGTGAAGATGACAAATTTCCAAGTCCAAGGTGGAGTATATTCCAACAAGTACAGTAGTAGTGGAGTTGTTGTCATCAGTATCCAAGTGGGAGATTGTTGGTTGTGGAGACTAGTTATATTCCTGATTCAGAGGTTTTTTTTAGCTGTGCTTGGACCCCATTCCCTAACGGGGGGGTGTGGGGGAGATTTCC
>SNQJ01S0097323.1:10634-35250 GCA_010110895.2 Picea sitchensis
AAGATCCATCTTGGAAGATGGACATTTGAAGTTGGAAAAGATACATACTAGCCAGAATCCTACATGCATGTTAACAAAGTGAGTAACCAGGTAGAAACCAAGTTCCTGCTTAGTTTCAATTGGTCTTCAAGCATGAAGGTGAATATGACAAATTTCCAAGTCCAAGGTGGAGTATATTCCAACAAGTACAGTAGTAGTGGAGTTGTTGTCATCAGTATCCAAGTGGGAGATTGTTGGTTGTGGAGACTAGTTATATTCCTGATTCAGAGGTTTGTTTTAGCTGTGCTTGGACCCCATTCCCTAACGGGGGGGTGTGGGGGAGATTTCCCCCCAACAAGTGTCGCCAGGGGGGTCCAGGAGGACGAAAAAAATGTTTGTAGCCCCCCTGGTGGGGGATTCGGGGGCAGCGCCCCTGAAGAGAAATATTGGGAAAATTTGCATTGTAAAATATTGTAATTTCGTAGTTAGTATGGATTGTTAATTATAACGTCACATATCTGACAGTAGAAGTTATTTCAGGTATTTTTTCACTACAAGGAAACCCTCTTTTATGAGGGAACTGTATTGTGTTTGTATATGTGTGTGATTATTGTATTCTAAGAGAGGATTATGTGAGAGGAAGAAGAGGAAGTTACAACACTTGAGCTATAGGTTGTATCCCTTCATTTTGATGGATAATAAAAAAGGAAGGACCTGGTAATTTCTCTAGTGGACGTAGCCCACACTCGGTAAACCATGTATATTTGTGTCTCTATTGTATTGTGTATCTTCTGTGTTTTATTTCCGCATTTGTTTTATATTATTGCTCCACGATCCTGTTTTTCTAACACAATTGTGGATACATCAGTTTGGGACCCATGTTCAGTTGATATTAGTGGAGTGATTGATACAGTGGCCCATATAAGACACATGGTGGTACATGATGATACAGTGGCCCATATAGGACACAAGATGGTACATGATGATACAATGGCCCATATAGGACACATGGTGGTACATGATGATACAATTTTGTCCAATGGCATACATCAATATACAACTGTGTAAGGTGGTATATAGTGGCGTTTTGGAATGAATCCCCTAGAGAGACCACCAGATAGGGAATTTGAGCATACCCTTGACTTTGTATAGTCCAAGGATAAGGAGTGGATGGATGATCTTCATTGAGCAACACATTCCTCGAAGATTGATCTTAGATCATGATATCATCAGAACGGGGACAAGGAGCTCAACATGATAGATGATTTACATTATGGCCAAGTGATCATGATGTAAAAACACATCAAGAGGAGATCCATGACACATTGAATTGGCTCAAAGGGATTTAAGCTAATTGGAAGTCCCACCTTCTGGTGGAATATTCCAAGGATTAGTCTTCTTTCGATTTGATGGATGGTCACATTCATGATGACAAGTATAGAGTGGTGGATGACACAATCTACTACAGAGGTAACATATAATTGGTTCCAAAATCCACACTTAGAGAGGAAATCATGAGGGATATGCATGATACACCCTTGGTAGGACATATTGGGTACTTCATGACTTACCAATAGATCAGAGAGAGGTTCTCATGGAAGGGCCTTAAGGATGATGTGTTGAAACACGTGAAGGAGTGCAAGACTTGTCAGCAGAAAGATTCAGAAGTGTATGAAAAAGACTGCATTTATTTCATTGATGGTCGGTGGACCAAGTTGACACATTTCTTCATGAGTCCATCAGAGTATGAGGCACCGCAAACAATAGAGTTGTTTTTCAGAGAGGTCTCAGGACTCCATGGGTTGTTTGAGTACATTGACAATGTTCGAGAAAACACATTTTCCAGTATAGTTTGGTAGGGTTATGCGGATTTCCAGGAGGAGAGTTGACTCCTAGTACCTTGTTTCCATCAGTTATATGCGAGACTCAACATATTAGGCTTCCAATGGTTATCATTGTATCACAATTGGAGTCAGTTTCTATGAGGCATAATGGACTTCTAGTTTGGACGTGGGTTCCTGAAACTCATATGATTGGTGTGTTTCATTCTTGGGATGCTTCGAGAGGAAATGGTAGGGTGCATGCTATATGGAAGGATATGATTTCTTTGTCGATACCCAGGATCATGTATGAAGGTGGACTTGTATATTTTGATTTCACTGAGGTGCATCTATAGGATATGATCCATAGTAGCGGGGTCATGTCTTCTATACATTACAACTTAGGGTTCCAGAAGTGGAGGTTGTAGTCAAGACATGAGGGTCAGAAAATTAGATCAAAGTGGTGTAGTTATAGCATGATGATTCCTCGAGGAGATTATCTTGGGACCTTGGGACTATAGTGTTTGACAGCTCGGTAGTCGATACAGACGAGGTGACCGATTTTCACTTTAAAGAGTTTACTCTTAAGATGCTTAGGATTGATTTCTTGGAGGAGTGGTATTCTGAGAAGTTCTCCAAGTTTATGTAGCTTATGATTGTCTGGCTTATCAGGGGCAGTTAGACGGATTCTTGTATCAACACCTTGCATATTAGTGTGTTGATGGGTTCAACTTCACCCGGCAATAGCAAGGGGTACTCCCCGGTATAAGGTCCCAATTAGACTATACACTTTTTGGTTTAGGAGTCCCATCTGTAATTTGGCCTGACTGCCATCTGTTGTTATCTAATGGTTTTGTTACCGGTTATGGTCTGATATACCAATAATGTGGGTGGATTCAATGCAAATATGTCGATGAAGACTATGTATGTAGGGAAAACTAATCTATCACTAATATATGATAACCTATCCTATCTAGGAGCATGCTAAAGTAACCAGTGAGTTATAATGCAACCAAAACTTTGCAAAAACTTTAATACAATTAGTTGTATAAAAGGAGAAAGATTGGCAACAATAACATACATATGTGTATAATCAGATTAGTCTAGATCACAACAACATATATTGTAATAACTCACAAAACTCAAGGAGTGAAAATATTCAAATAAACACCAATAACTATAGAATGATTAAGATTGCATAAGAATTAGTTTACAACAAACAAATCATTCTTACAGTCCATAGAAACAAAAAATATCTTCACTTGAAGTAGTTCAAGTCTTCGATCAGCTTCTACAAAAAATTCCTTCTATAACATGCTGGCCCTGAGGGATTCTCAATTTTCATTAACACTATATAAGCTCTCAAAAACATTCTTGGGTCTATACAATGCTTGAAAAGCCAAAATAAGTGCTTGTTCAAGGAGTCTCTATTCTATTTTATACAAAAATTAGTAACTCCTATTTGTCTTTTCGCCTTCTTCTTGAAGAGGCAGTTACAAAACTGGTCACATTCTCTTCTCTCATGACAAGTGGAAAGAAGGATGAAATTTGAGGTAATTAGGAAAAAGATGAAAGAAAAAGAAATTGTTTGTCTTTTTCCTATGAAATTTTCTCTAGAGATAAGTTATCCAGAATTCCAATTGGTTATACAGTGAATCAATCCTCCTGTAAGATAATTGTTCCAACATTGATTCAATCATGGCAATGCTATCATCCAAGGCACTCATATCTTTCTCCAATCTTGTCATATAAGCCTGTATCATAATATGGAGCTTCACTGGATATAGTAAATGCTGATAAATAAGATTAGTTGAAAAAAATGTTGACGCTTCGACTATTTGTATCCTTTGACTCATAGTTTCCTGAACTGAATTCACTAAATATTCCATGACCAAATTCTTCCCAAGTTCATCTAACCTTGGGAGATGACCATTCCTTATCAATTCTTGAGGAACTTTGTGAGTTCTTGAACAGATCCCCATTGCTTTGGTTACTTATTTGTTTGCCTATTTCCCTACTTGTTGGAAATGATCTAACACATATAGTTCTGTCTTCCTGGCTAATTTCGAGGGTCTATACAACTCCAAAGGTGCGTCAGGATTCTCCTCTATCTAGGTATCAATGTTTCCTATACCTTCTTGTATAGTTTTGTATTGTGTCAGCTGCATTTGTATCTGGTCTCTTTTTTCAGTAATTATTGCAGCTACATTTTGGAAGAGATGCAGGTTGGAATACATATCATTGATAGCACCTTCCAGAGCATTCCTCACATTGTTTGCATTGGTTTTCCTCTCCAAAATGGTAGGAAAGCAAGATGTCTACTTCCGCCTGGGCTTGTTTGCTGTTTTCAAAGAAGGAGTTGCCAATGTAAAGAGGTAATGGAGGTCAAATGGCTTTCTTTGATCTATATAGAATTCCTTTGACTCCATGTATGATGATTTGATATGCTACTTCCTGGAGCAAAATCTTGTCATGGATGGACCTTTCCTCTCCAAAATGGTACGAAAGTAAGATGTCTACTTCCGTGTGGAATTTTTGGTGTTTTCAAAGAAGTAGTTGCCAATGTAAATATGTAATGGAGGCCAAATGGATTTATTTGATCTATATAACATTCCTTTGACCCTATGTATGATGGTTTGATATGCTACTTCCTAGAGAACAAGCTTGTCAGGGACGAACCGAGGAATTAGATGTGGTGGTTTCATTGCATCGAATATCCTTATATATGTACCATGTTCCATTAAATACCAATCCCCAATCCTTCTTATAACTGTTATGGCCTTTTCGCTCATAAAAAGTGGGGAGGTGTAAAAAATAAAATCGTACAATGGGGCAAGGAAGTGTTCACAGATCCTTTGATAATCTATTTGATATTTCTGCTCCCAAAGCACCGTTTGGTAGATATGGATAGCAACATCAATGGGAAACCAACTCCACCCCATTTTCAGATACCTATAAGCGATTCACATTATGTATAGAAGGTATGAAGACATATGGAAACTGGGGAAGCTCCCTGGTTGTTCTTGTGTAACTTTTGAAATAACATCTTTGACTTTCTCAGACAATATGTCTCACTAGTTGAATGAGGCCCCTACATCTGAACATAAATAAATTAAGGGCATATAAGACAAGGGAAAGTGGGTAGCATCTGGTTCCGCATACAACCTGCACAACATGACCACCATATATTGGTAGGGTCTTCTTAGATTGGTTGTGGGGTATCAACTCTTGGGATGATATGTTAACTACTTTCCTTCTTTATACCACATGGGGAATAAATCCTTCGGTGTGAGCTCCAATTTGCTAAGCAACTGACCATCTAGATTTTTGTTTCCAGCCTCAATATGGTAACACTTAGCTAAATCGCTAGGCCTGAATGAAGCTATCAAATCTTTTCTTGCATTAAAGACGTGCCTACTATCTACGTTTGTATTTTTCAAAATCCAAGAAATGTTGTCCGCACAAGGGAAAATTGTTGAATGTGTTGCCACTCTGAAAATTCTATATTTTCTAATGTTATTGAATACCTAGAGCTCACCTAGGTCCTCTTCTTTCATAGAGAAGTTTGATTTCTTGAACATATAATATAATTCTCCCCATTTTAAGGTTTCTTCGTATTTGTCTAGAAGTCTCGACATATCATCATAAACTACCCCGACACTTACTGTTTATACTATCTACTGGAAGCTACCAGATGGTTCGGCCCCTACTGGTTTCATCGTTGTTTTCTTTCGTGGTGACATGTAAAAACCTCCAGACAGGCTAAATTTGGAGCATGTTATTTGAAAACAGTTAAATGACTCAAACAATAATAATGATTAATGAAAACTAGTCATGGCCTGTTGTTTCTCATAAATGTCAAGTTAATAGCAGACAATACTGTTATATTCTAAAATGCCTTATCTGTGCATGCAAGACATTGGTCCTTCCTTTTTCATACTTTGCCAAAATATTGTTGAAGCTTACTCTTAAAAAACCATTTTTGAACTAATAGCCCACATATACACGCATGTTGCATGCTAGTTATCCCACGTACACATGCATGTTGCATACTAGATAGGTCATGTTTACCTCCAAAAGTTGCAAAAAATACAGAATTGCACGAAATTTAGTGAATTTTACAAGCTATGGAAGGTTTCATAACCATTTTACCCCTTGTAGCCCGTCCCCAAACCGAATAACCATCTTTTTCTCATATAAAAAGAGGTCTTGGAGTGTCAATTATGATCATAAGAAAGAGAATAAGAAAACTCTATCAAAATTCATTCCCTTTATTATCCCAAGATTTGCATCCCATTCTGAGTTTTAGCCTCAACCTTACCCTACAACATTTCTCCTTATGCAACCCTTCCTCCTTCCCTTAGTGATAAGTTGGTTGTGAGAAGCTAATGTGGGATTAATGCACCGGGATCCACGACAGAGGAGCCTGGACCTAGTTTGTGGAGCAGTCGCCAACAAAGGTTGTAATCCTTTTTTTCTTAAAATTGAATAAAAGAGTTCATCCTTGTCCCAAAATAGTATGTTTGTATGCTTTTGTTGATTTATGCATTTATATGTATGTCTAAACTTTTAAAGTGATCAGTAGAGATTGCATATGTTGTTGCATTGTATTCCTAATCTTTTGCAAGTTAGCTTTGGGAGGAGATCAATGATCTAGGAGGAAGAAACAAGTGAAAGAGGCCTACACCAACTGCAAGGACTAAAGGTGCACTCATTAACCCTCTTTCCTCTCTCTCGTCACTTTGTTTAGATGGTTTTGGGGTATCTTAAGGGTAGAATAGTGTTTCAATGGAGTTAGTGCTCTTCCTTTACCTTAGACCCAATATAGGTGGATTTTCCCCGTAGCAGAATTGGCGACTCCACTGGGGAGTCTCTCTAGGGTCTTAGTGGGAGATTTTGGTTTGATTTGGATTTTTCAATTTTGTTTTGAGTTTTCCAAGTTACTGAGTCAGTTAGGATCTCTAGTCACCTTCTAGGTGCCTACCAGTCTTCCCTGCCCAGTTGGTTATCCAAACCTTTTTTCTTTTTGAAAGTTTGCAGAGGTGTACATGCCTTGTACTCTATATATCCCATGCACATACGCAGTATGCATAGTATACAACCTACGCACATACACGGGCTTCTTGTGCTCAACACACGTATCTGTGTTTTGGAAGGTTTTAAAATATATATATATACTCTTTTTTCCTGGCAAGAATCTTTGTTCCTCTCAGGCCTTATTTAACTCTTCAGGGTCTCTACTGATTTTTTTGGTTGGGTTGAAGATTCGATTCATCTTGCACTTTTTAAAGAACCCATGTTGTTTCTTTATTTTCTTTTGTTTTCTTTGAAGGTTTAGGGTGAATTTTTAAGCGTTCGATCCTCCTATGGATTCCAGTGAATCCCTATGTTCAAGCAGTGGTTTAGGGTCTATGTTAGTCTTGGGTTTGTTTTCTATTTACCTTGTTAGTTCTTTGAAAAATTAAAATTATCATTTACTTGTGTTTTTTGTTTTTTTTAAGCATTTCAAAAAATCAAAAAAATGTTGCATTTATTTATGCATTTTGTTTGGTAGTTGTAGCATAGATTGTTTATTACAAAAGAAAATAGTTCCATTTCAAAAGTCCCTTATTTGATATTTCCTTGAAATTTTAGTAGTTTGCATCTACATTGTAAAACAAAAAGCACATTCTAGGAAACTTCTTGCATTTTTAGGATCTTGGACTACTTTATTTTGAAAATTTTGCATTTACAAATATTTAAAAGTCATTTTTCAATAGTGGAACCTAGTTTTCTTTTTCTCAAATGATCTAAAGTTTTATTTCTTCTCTTTCGTCTCTTGTAAACACCATAAGTTGCAYGTCTGTACCCTTTTGATTAAATAAATCCAATTAAAATCAACGATTAACACTTAAAATCAACTAGAATTTTGTTTGTAGGGTTCACCAAGTASTCTAGGCTCTAGGGCCTTGAAATAGGTGTGGAGAGGAAACTCTTCAAGGCCGCCTAAAAAAAMWTAAGATTCTTTGATAGGGATTTTCAGAGTCCAGTTTATTAAGAGTTAGCTRAGACTCCCCTCTAACACAGGGGATAAACATGAGGCCGTGTGAGGAAAGGTAGAGGAGATAACCCCTCCAAAGTCTGACAGAGCATAGTGGAGATTGTATATTAAGGGTCATTCTTTAGAATTACGTTGATTGCATTTGAATACGGAGCATCGTGGACCTCGAATCCATTTGAGATCCTCAACTATATTCTGGACCATTTTCCTTTGGTACCCTTGAAAGGCTTAAAGATTTGTTATCCTGCTCATTATGATCAGCCCAATTGTCGACTATACCCGCTTGGTTATTGACTGTGAGATGGAAACCTAGTTGCCTATTTTTAGGGACTTAAACGCATGATTACGAGGGTATACCATGGTACCTAGGGTAGACATCGAATTGCGCTTTGCAGAGTATACTCGGAGGGTGTTTCTATGTTCGAGTTACACTTGCACCAGTAAGTTTCTTTAGTGACAATTCACGTAACTATTCTTTCTAACAATTAGTTGTCTGCTTGATTTTTTGTTAGGAACTTTTTAGTGTGTGCTCTATGTTTCATGATAACTTAAACCTTAGAGTGTTGGTTGATCATTTCACAAGGTGGAATATCAACAAATCCATCGTTCACGTAGGCTTCATGGCTTACCGCCATTTTCTTTGGAGCCACCGCTGAGGAACAGGCTAGATCAAGAGGATTCATTTTAAGTGACCAGGCCACAGGAAACTGTACCCGATCTGACTCCTAGAGAATAATTTCCTGCACTGGAGGAGCCTATCGTTTCTAACCTTGAAGTAGAAGGCTTCAGGCCCACAAACCCACTGATCACTGAATTATTGACGTCACTTCTTATTCATATAGTCCCGCCTGAGGTGACTTCATATGAACATCAGTTTGTTAGACGAGCAACGATGGAAGAAACTAGTGCTACTTCTTTTGGGAGTCCTCATACTCCCATATTGGATGTCATGGGGGAATGTGTCGTGATTCCTCCCCCACCTCCACCCATCAGGACTATGGCTGTCCAAACACCCACTACTTCATACAGTGGCACAATCCCTTCAAAAAATCTAATCATTGTTCCTTCTATCCAGAATGCGTCTAGCGCCCCCTTTTCATATGGGATGTTGGGTTTTGAATCTAGTTCGGTTCTAACCTACTCTACTCTACATACTATTGGTCTAGGGGTCATATCCCTTATTCGTACCCTTCACTCAGAGGTGCTTTCCAACAACTGATCGAGGCTAACACCAACTCTAGTTTTTTGAGTGGGGGGACTCATGGACCTCAATCCTACATGACTCTGGTAGGATCTATGTCTTTTTCTTTGTTCAGTACATTTGGAAATAATTCTTTCTCATCGTCTTCCTTCTCAATAGGGGGCAACCCCATTTTTGGTCAACAAAACCATATGCAATGTTTCATTCTTTCGCAGGGAGTGATGACGTGAGTTTACTCCTCACAAGGTCTTGGAAATCCCTGGCAGGGCTCATTTCCTTCGCAAGGTATGTTGATCGGGGGAAACCCCTCCCACACTTAGTGGAACCCCGGGCATGGTTCAATACCTATGCCAGGAGGGTCATCCGAGGGCATCACCAACCAAGGTCCTTGGAATATTGTGTAGGGAGAAATCCCTACACAAGGCATATCATCAAACTATGGGAGTTAGTTGACGATGCAGAATCAAATGCAAGCTCCTTTTACTAGACAGGACCACCATGGTTTCTACCAAAACCCTACCCAGTAGCCAAAATTTTCTTGGCAACCTGGTGCCAGCCAAAATCCAGGCCCCTCTTTTCATTTGAATCTACCACAACATAGACCACCTTTCCTATCAACTCTGCATTTTCCAGACTTGTCGAGACTGTTGAACAACCTGATATGTCATGAGCCCCCCATGGCGACTAATTTTCCCTCGGACATCCCTAAGTTTGAAGGAAATCCTGGTGAGGATCCAGGTGATCATGTTACGAAATTTCATTTATGATGCTCATCCAACTTGTTAAAGGATGATTCCATTCACTTTTGTTTGTTTCAACGCACTCTTACAGGGGGTGTCTCAAATTGGTATATCGAGCTCGACATCTCAAAGTATGCTTACTTTAACGACCTGGATATGGTATTCTTAAACCATTTCCATTTACTAGTAAGACACGATACTGACACAGAGTTGTTGGCCAACTTCGAGAAAACAAAAGCTAACCATATCTCGGATCATATCCAAGAATGGCGATGATGAAAGAGTTTGATTAAAGTTAAGGTCCCTCCCACATTTTCGCTCGAATGGTTCCTAAATACCTTCGTGCCTTGTGCATCCAAAGATGTCACGATGTCTGGGGATTTTTCTGAAGAAGAATTTGTCATGAAGGCCTAGCAACAAGAGTTGATTTACTCTTAATCTGGTATGCTATATGAGATTCTGCCCGATGCACCATGATCGAATTTTGACAAGACCAAACAAAAGTCTGGGCCTCATGTCAATCGCATAGTAGGCTTAGCATAGAGCAAGTCCACAGATCAATTGACTAATCAATTACAACAATTATCAATTCAACAAACTATGCCCGTCCAAAATCCTAGTTTGGCTGCCCCCACAACCCAAACGTCGGATGTACACAGTGTGAAATCGACAAATCCCAAGGGTAACTATCAAACCAATGGAAAGAGGAAATCTAAAAACAAGAAGTGTAAGGGGGATAAGAAGGTTGAATAATGTTGGCCAGGGAAAAAAATAAAAGAGGAAGGTGAATTTTTTGTGTAATCTTTGCACAAACAACCACTTGAATCACCAATGCCCTCGGCTTGAAGAAGCCCAAAAGTTATTAGAAAAAAAACAACCCACTATGCTAACCAACCCTTTCCCACAAGGGAAAAATTTGAATCCATCTTCCTCATCCACAAACGCGCCTGGGGGAAATCAAGGAGCCCCCGTGCCTAATTCTAACAACAAAGCCGCAAACATTTATATGATGAAAAATGAAGCTAATCTACAGACTAGGGCTCATAATTATGGAATGTTGGAATCTATTGAGAAGGAAAAAGAAGCATCCAACCCACTGCCTCCTCTTCAAATTGAGAAGACTGTGGGAGATACTATGACTCACATTCCTAAGGGTGCATTAAAAAAGGCTTCTCACAACCCAAATGCAAGGGCTTCTCATAATTACTTTGTCGTGGAGGATCTGTCACAAACTTCTTTTGCAATGTCTTGTCTAGAAGTTCTCTAGAGTTTCCCCTCACAGAGGAAAGCATTGTTGTCTACATTGGGAGTGGCTGAGACTACTAAATTAGGAATGATTGTTTTTTATCCTACATATTATTAACCTCGTCTTCCTCACCATGTCTCCTTTCAGATAGTAGTGGTGTATGTCATGAAATCGTTGACATAGAACATTTTTCGTACGATGGTTGATGAGGTTTCCTCGACTTGTGTGATGTCGTTGGCATGCTGGAATGCCATTGGCCAACATGAGCTGTCTCCATTTCCCATATTTCTAACCTCATTTGATGGTTGATATTTTAGACCACATGACATAATTCCCTCCTTCCCCGTGAAGTTGGAGGGAAAACCTGTGTGTGTCGAAGTAGAAGTAGTCAATGCGCCTCTCAAATACAATCTTTTGTTAGGGTGGAGTTGGACCTAAACTATGACATCATTTGTATCCACCATTTTTCAGGTCTTATGTTTTCCTCATGAAGTTCGGATCATAATCGTTGACCAGTTATCCTTATCCCATCCCGACCCTTCATCAGGGGCATCCATGGTCTCGATGATTGACAACCCACAACCAGGTACTCTCAACTTAGGTGCCATATTGTTTCCATATTTAATGGGGACTTTTGATTATCCGTCTCCTGCTAATGATGTCAAGTTTATTTCGGTGGTCCCCGACCAGCTGAAGGTTGCAATATTTCAAATCACCTCTTTTAGAACGAGTTACTTTAATGACCCATGGATTTTACCTTCCCCATCGACTTCCATGGAAGGGTAGGGCATCCTAGAATGGAAATGCCCTTATCCATTGCTAAGGTTGCATACAGTATTGTCCAACAAGCCTCAACCAACCCTGATCTGGCTCCCCCACAGGAGCTAGATCTCATTCTTATGCCTATTTGGCTCAAGACTCTCTCACAACTTACGACCCTTTAGACTTGGTCTTTCCCTCTTATGAGGCAAAGACTGGCCCAGACAAACCTTGGGATGATCTTCACCAAAAATATTATTTCTTACTCGAGTTGAAGAGAATAGAGGTAGGAAAGTTCATTATGGCTGTGAATGGGGATTCCCCTTGTCCTGTTAACCCTCTGTCCAAGCACGAAATATATGTCAAGGGAAACATGGAAAGTATAGCTGAAACAATTCCTATCGACATCTCTAGAACCCATGGCATCATGGAAAACATCTTCGTGGAGCAGATTTTTCCCCCAAAGAGATTCAAATCTAAAATAAAATATTCAAAGAGTTTTGCGACGTCTTTTCTTGGTCTTATGAGGAGATGCTAGTAATTGACCCATGTATCATTGAACATGAGATCACACCTTACCCCAATGTTAAGCATGTCTGACAAAAGCTTCACCCAGTCAATCCTCGCAAGGCAACGACGATAAAGGCTAAGGTAGAGAAACTCATAAAGGTTGGTTTCATCTATCCTGTGCAATTGATGGAATGGGTATCGAACCCTGTTCCTATCAACAAAAAGCAAGGTATGATCCGCATGTGTATGGAATTTCATGATATGAACAAAGATTTCTCGGAAGATAATTTTCCAACTTCATTCATTAAACATATTTTTGATGAATGTGCGGGTTGTGAATTATTCTCTTTTATGGATGATTTTTCCAGGTACAACCAGATTCAGTTCAAGCCTGAGGACCAACATAAACGACATTTATTGATCCTTGGGGTACATTAACGTACATTAAAATTCCTTTTATCCTTAAGAATGTTGGACCCACTTTTGAGTGGGCCATGTCGTTTACTTTCCATGACCTCAAACACATAGTTGAGGCATATCTAGATGATCTGGCATCACGTTCTCATAAAATATCTGATCATCCCCCCCATTTACGACTTATCTTTGAGAGGTGTCACAACTATCAGATTCGCCTAAATCCAAATAACAATAGTTTTTGTGTGACATTGGGACGCTTGTTAGGTTTCATCATTTAAACTATAGGGATCATGATTGATCCTCTAAAGGTTGAGGCAATAGTTCAATTTTATCCCTCACGCACAATGCCCTAGCTTCAAAGTCTATAGGGGAAAGTCAACTTTCTTTGGCATTTTGTTGCCAATTATGTCGATATTATTAAAGGGTTTATGCATCTCTTAAAAAAAGGGATCCCATTCTATTGGGATGAAGTGGCTCAACACTCTTTTGAAGCATTGAAACATGCTCTTACGTCTGCCCTACTGTTTAGTCCTCCGAATTATGGCAAGGATTTCTTGTTATATTTGGCTACTGCAGAGTCTACTATTGGCATGGTCTTGGTCCAAGAGGATGACGCTCTCAAAGAGCATGTTATATACTATCTTATCTAAGGCTTGGTAGGATTAGATCTCAACTACACACATGTTGAGAAACTTGCTTTGGCAGTTGTTCATGTTGTCCAACGGTTCCGTCACTATATATTACTTCGCAAGACCATTGTTCTAGCTATCGTGAAACCTTTTCAATATGTGTTAACACTATATATCATTGGGGGGGGAATCAACCGATGGATAGTCATCCTGCAAGAATTTGACTTAGATTTTGTTTCGACGAAGTCTAAAAATTCTTTGGTCTTTGCTGAGCTAATCTCAGAACTTTAGGTTGAGAGTGGTAATAGTTTGCCCAAAGAGTCACTGATTAATGGGGATCTTTTCCTTATTTCATCTTCAAACCCGTGGTATGGAGATATACTTTTGTATATTCAAACTTTGAAGTGCCCATCTATTGCTTCTCGCGATGAGCATTGGTGAATACGCCATCAAGCATTGAACTATCTTATCCTTGATAATACTTTATATCATCAAGGAGGGGATTGCATTATTTTTTGACATCTCACTTACGAAGAGGAAGAACTTGTGTTAAATGACTGT
Organism: Picea sitchensis; assembly: GCA_010110895.2. Lineage (NCBI taxonomy): Eukaryota > Viridiplantae > Streptophyta > Pinopsida > Pinales > Pinaceae > Picea > Picea sitchensis. Next base: position 24,537 of record SNQJ01S0097323.1, read on the forward strand.
CATGCAAGAGAATGTGGCAGTCAGCTGTCTGGGTTGGAAACAATCCAAAATATTCTTCGCGCTGGATACTTTTGGCCCTCGTTGATCAAATATTGTGTAGAGGTGGTCAATAAGTGTCACATGTGCCATATCTTCTCTCGAAAGATGTGGGCACACCCAGCTCCCATGTTCCCAGTTATTGTTGTTGGTCCCTTCACCAGGTGGGGGATTGATTTCACTACATGCCACCCAGTTTCAACTAGGGGCGTCACTATATCCTCATAGTAGTAGAATACTTTACTAAGTTAGTCGAAGCCATGGCTACATTCAACAATCAAGGGAAAGAGATTGCACTTTTCATTTTTAACTAGATTGTAGCCAGGTTCGATATTCTGAAGGAGATTGTCACAGATCATGGTAGTCACTTCTAGAACAAGATGATGTTTGATTTAACCTCAAAATTTGGGTTTAAGAAGGAACTTTCATCACCTTACTACCCACAAGAGAATGGTCAAGTGGGGGCTATTAATAAGTCTCTCAAGACTATTCTTCACTGAACGATCAATTCGGCCAAGACAAATTGGAATTTGATGTTGTACTCGACACTTTGGGCTTACCAAACCTCAGTTAAGACTTCTATCAGTTTTTCTCCTTTCTAACTTGTTTACGGGCTGGAGGCGGTCTTTCCTATAGAATTCCAAATCCCTTCTCTTAATTTGGCAGTGGAACTACTTCCCAACACTATGCCACTTTAAGAGCGTCTTTTATATCTCGAGTAGCGTCGAGATGCAACCTTGGTCAATGAGGCTCACAAACAACATGTCAAGTGTCAATATGATCGGTTCGTCCACCCTCGGATTTTATCTGAAGGTGATCATGTCTTGGTCTATGACCAAGATAAAGATCCCTTGGGGCAGGAAATTTCAACCCCATGTGGCTCATACCATTCATTGTTAAGAAGGTTTTAGAAAGGGGTGCCTATCAACGGGTTGATTTCGAGGGTAACTCTTTATTAGAGCCTATAAATGGGCTCTACCTTAAGAAGTATTACACTTATATCGGTCGCCTGAGGGTGACTTATTGTATATAATGGATAGTTTTACTTATACAGTCTTGTCTTTTTTTTATGGACGTGTAGTTTATTGTGTTTCTTTTCACTATGGAAGATGTCAAGTGAGTCAGAGGTCTATGTTGGGTTCACAGATGGTGTTATCTGACACACTCGGAGGCTTGCTTCCATAGCTTGGGTGATATTACACCTTTTGGTCAATTGTTGTCTTTTGGAGGTATTTTTCTGGGTGAAGCAACCAATAATGGTGTCAAGTACAATGTCGTTATAGAATTTCTACGTGATGCCTTGTCACATGGTATTTCTCACCTCCAGGTTTATCTAGATGCTCAACTAGTCATGTCTTAGTTAAATGGAGTTTACCGTGTCTACGATCCCACCCTTCACTGACGATTCCTTAGGGTACGTCTCTCAGAATGTTATTTTGATTATATTACTTATATTCATGTTCCTAGGAGATCTAATCAACTAACTGATACATTGGCTAATCAAGTATTAGATTGGCATATTTCTCACACATAAAAGTAAAATCACACACATACACGCACATGTAAATACATTTGTACAAAATTTTCATCCATAAAGCAAAATATGTATATATATAATAATGTTTCCAAAAATAATGTCATAAGTAAAAAATTGGGCCATAAATCCTCAAATAAAGTTGGTATACATTGTTAGGCTCAAGCCCTCACTATATAAAAGAGTGAAAAAGGTTCTCTTGACACATATATGGTCTAGTACTATCTACGGTCTAGGCATGTTGGCCATATTATAATGAACTACGACATTTGGAAGACACCAAAACAGTTGGACCCAAGTCCTGGGTACCCCTACAACATGTGGTTTCATGGCTGGGGGAAGATCCTCTATCTCTTCCATCGACATTGCATGAGTGAGAGCTGTCAGGTTCCTCTCTACTCGCCACAACAATATCTCAACCTCTCTGGCTGGTGGTCCTCCTGTAACTATTGGTCCTCCTGCTACTGCTAGTCTAACATCTACTCAAGAACAATGCCTAGTCCGAGCAAAGTCATCCGGTCACACTGGTCCCACATCTGTATATGACAGATCATTGATTTAGTAATTTTACATTACCATAAAAAGGATAACATTTAAACATTTTAAAAATTAAATAACTTCAAAATGTGTTTACCTATCTCTCTCTGCTCCTCGCTAGGGGGCATGGGCATATCAAGATCCCTCAGGAAACTGATCCCTGCATAAGCATAGTCCTCAATCATAGAAATCTGAAGGGCCCACCACTCAAAAAATTTGTATTCAAAGGCCTCCTGTACTCTCCCAGCACCCTGTCAAGGTAATAAAGTTTCCCACTTGCATAATGTCAAAAAGGAGGAAATATGGCCTCATACTGTCTCCCTCGAGCTAAGGATTGGCACTCTCTTGAAAACGAAAGAGAACAGTACGGTCCCGAACCTGAATTTCTTGTTCATCCTTCTTCGGTATTTGATCAGATGTTTTTTCATGTATGTGAGCATGGAAGTGCTCCAGTAAAAAATAGTGGTGTCCAGACACTGAGCTGCACAATACATTTTTGCACGTGAAGCCTGATGAAGTGTTGTGGATCTCGTGATTCCCCCAATCATGTAGAGAACTATCCGACGATTGAGGCTGGTGATCTTGTGAATTGGCACTTGATATCCTACTTTCTCAATGCTAACCTCACAATACATCCCAATATAATCCTCTATGTTATGCGGTCATGGAGGAAAGGTCCTCAAGTTAACTAGTTCTCCCCTCCTGGGGAGGTCGGTCAAGATGTAAATATCCTTCGTCGTCGAAGTCGGTGATTGGCACTCCAACATGAAGGCCTCTACATATGGATTCTTGTACTCTATCAAGTGGTTCAGTAGCCTAGGTTGTGCCCTCATGAATGGACACTGAAAAAATTTCCACATACCACACTTCTTAAGCATGGCAATGGCCCCTGGATCCTCCTCTACCAAGACATCTAGCTCTTCATGTTCCCTTTCTCACCAATGAACATACATCATATTGCAAAACATTTGTGAGGTTAGCCCCTTATTTCATATTTTTTGAAAGATGAAAATATGTACACAGGCTTCCTTTAAGACAGTCGCGTATGTACGCAGGCTAAGTGTTACTTTTCCCGCGTGCTAGGCATGGACAAACTACATACACGCAAACATGACCCTTTTACAAGGGCATGCACCCTCCAAATCATAAATTAAGCAACAAATGATGATTGAAAATGAAAGGAAAGGTTATTTGTACTTACATGGTTTAGGTTTGAAGATCTTTCATCCACCGTAGCTCCTCGAATTCACATTTTGAAGAAGAGGGTTTTTTTACTTTTTGGTTATTTTCCAAATTACAATGGTTAAAATGAGCTATCCACCTCTATTTATAGAATTTTTTGGCCTTTTTTACCCCATTTTGGTCCTCTTTTTCCATTTTCTTGGCTCTATGAGTACTTGATATTCTTTTTGAATAGATCTGTGGGTCGTTCTAATGTACTTATTCTTTTGGTTTGGTGTTTTTATGAGACAAGTTACACTCATACCATCTTGTGGTAAAATTTGTTTTTCAACATTTGCATATAGGTTAGGTTCTTACCACCTTGCATTTTTCATATTGTTGACTTTTTCTCTTTGCCATAGGATCGATCCCACCAAAGTGCAAAACATAACCTTGAATGCTTCTTTCGAAGTGTCGTAATTAGGTGGTAGAGCCTTCCTCCACATGGATGCCCTAGATAGATCCTTTGTTGCATTTCAACATCCATGCTGTGAGTTTTTTTCTCCATAGGCTTGGGAGTCCTTTTTAGTCCCACCATGATTGAATATCCAAGCCCCATTCTTCTTCATCATTTTTGGCTCATACCCGAGGGACTCCCTATGAGCATGGTTTTGTTATAGCAATATTTTCCTCACCCTATGCAATCTTGCACAGAGGGCCTTTTTCCATTTCCCTATGCAGAATTTTCATCCCTTTTGGAAAATCCCAGAGATAAAAATACATTTTTTCCACATATATGCACCTTGCCTACTATACAACATGCATATACGCAGGTTGTACCACTACATCCCGTGTACATTGGGAAATGTGCCCAAAATTGGAAAATGGTGTTGGGTTTCCATGTCATGACAGGAGATCAATGATCCTTGGCCTTCCATATACTGGAAACGTTCTAAATCATCCCTTCAGTTCCACTTGAAGGCTATAAATGGGCCAATTCCGAGCTATGGAAAAGAGGAGAAAGAATTCAACTTTGAGAGCAAACTTACTCTGGAGGAATTATTCACTTCACATTGAGTCTGCATCCCTTTGTCCTTTAAGTCTGAACACAGTGTTCAGCCCCCAAGATCTTCCCTTATTGATTGAGAAGTTCATTGTCTCTCTTCTATGAGCTTTCCTTTGGTGGAGGATTGAAGCGGTGGAGGCTCAACTGGAAGGAACTTAGTTTCTTGGTTCCGAACCGTGCTAACACAGAAGCCTATAAATTATTCACTAATGTTGATCATATATTAATAGAAATACTCTTTTCTCATCCAATTGATATCTTGAAAATATTTGAATTATTATTCCATGGGTGTATTTGTTATGAATGTTAATGGATTATGCTATTGAATGTGATAACATCATATATTATCACCATATGATTGCTTTACTTGGTTGTTGAGGACTAGTTGCAGGTGTATTGCTTTGGGTCAAGTGCTCAACGGTGGACTTCATAGAACGTCTGGATGAGGTAAGCCTTTTATCTTGTCTTTCTATCATATTTGTTTATATAGAATACTTGAGAATAGAGTTAATTTCTGCAGTCATTTATGTCTGTTGTGTTTTGCCCCTAGCCATAGAGAGATTTTCCTCGTAACAGGTTTGTTGCCTTTCAGGATCAGTTAAACTTTGAAAGAAACATCTAATGGGAGATTATTTATTATTTTCGGCCTTGTTTAGATTACTTAAGAAAATAAGTCCCCATGGACTCTTCTTTAAGCCATTTTCGGACTCTCTAAAAATTGAAAAGATTGCAGAGCGATCTTATTGCCCTTCACACGTGTCAAACTAAAATTTGAAGGCACATATGTTTGACAATAGTTTACCCCTTTTTTGGTCTAGACGAATGATTCACAAATAAAGGTATGCCCTAGGAGATTTGGTTTTTTAGGAGAGTATTCTCAGGCATAATTTTAACCCTTTTTCATGCCCGAGGGACTAAATTTCTGAAAAAGGGCATTCTCCTTGGTTTTGGTTTATCTCTTTTTTGGGCCTTAGAGATTATCTACTAAAAAGGAACCCCCCCAAAGTCCATACTTAAGCTCTTTTCGGACTCCCTAAATATGAAAATATTGTTAAGTGACCTTGTTCCTTTCACACTTGTTAATTGGTCCAGAAAAAGTATCAATTTGGCACAAGTTTAACCCTTTTTCTGGCCAATAGATTATCCAGAAAAAAGGCATGCCTCAGGAGACATGTCTCGCCAGGAGAGTTCTCCTAAGTTATATTTTATACCTTTTTGGGATAAGGAGACTAAACTTAAAAAAGGTTGTGAGTCCACAGTTAAGCTCTTTTCAAACTCCTTAAAATTGAAAAGATAGCCAAGTCATCTTGTCTCAGTCACACTCGTTAAAATGGTTTTGAAGAGGCATCCTTTTGGTATAAGTTTACCCCTTTTTCGAACCAACTGGACTAATTATGAAAAAGGAACACTTTGGAGTCTTATTTTGGTGTCTTTCAAACTCTTTAAACATGAAAAACCACCAAGCTTACCTTCTCTAGGCTCGTAAAACTCCACATGGAAGGAGTCTTGTTGTGTTGTACTTAATCGCATCGCATGTCTCATCCTTGCATATTTGGCCTAATGTCGGCTTCATGTTGCTATTAAATGACCTTTCAAAGAATTCCTTAAATCAAATCCTTGCAACACTTTTTCCCTCGCGATCTAACACCTTTACCCATGGAGGAATTTCCCGAGTGTCCTTAACCTACACATGTCTCCTTGCACCGAGCATCAATATGTTACATGTTCTTGGAACTAGTTTTCTTTCCCATGACACTTGTTCCTCCCTTTTAACATAACATTATTTTATACATTTTCAAGCTCGTTAAAATTTGAAAAAGACAAAAAAATCAAATGTTACAAAAAGAGGGGATGGGATATACATTTTTTTTTTCGGTAGCAAGATAGTCTCCCCTAGACAAAGCACATCCTTTCATTTTTTTGCCAAGTATTGGGATCTAGTATGACCTTAGGAAGATGTTATCGTTACGTAGAGATGTTCCCTCCTCCATTTGGTTACTCTTCCAAACATATGGAGAGTTTGTGATGCCTCCTGTATCACAGACGTATGTCAAATACATTTTGCCTGAGTCTCATCATGTTGTCGTGCTTTTTTCCAAGGGAATTTTTATACAACCTGAGTCATCCATTCTATAGTTTATCTCTTGACTTTATTGAGATGGCCATCCTGAGAGTCCAGTCAAGTTCGGATTCAAAATCAATATAATTTTGTACTTGATAATCGAGATCCTCTAGTCTTTACCCGATAGCATGTCCAACACCTCAGGGTAGTGAGTCTTACACTCCTATTGTACACCTATCTGATCTTTTGAATATCTTTAAGTTGTTGCTCAAGCTATGAAGTCCTCATCTCTAGCCACATGCATCAATGCTTCTTGAAGATGCATATCATATTGTACTTTAATATCTTCGGATGATTTTGAGATGTAGATCTGTTATGTATTGTTCACAACTACATTTTATATAGACATTTATATTTTGTTTAGTATTCATATATGACATGGATCTACAATGTACTTGATTGGAATGCATGCTTAGTTCATCCCGAGCATGGGTATGCCTGCCTTTTTAGAGATTATCATTGTTTTGTAGATGGAACTCTCATGAACACTTGTCTCGGGCTCACTCAACTCTCTGCCTTCCCACTGGTAAAGATTTTGTGATGTATTTGACCATCAAGTTGCTATTCTGACCTCACACATTAGGGGGCATCTGTTATAGTCCAAAATTCCTTATCTATGCATACAAGACATTGGCCCTCCCTTTTTCATACTTTGCAAAATACGGATGAAGCTTTCTCTTCAAAAACGATTTTTTTGTAGAGTGTATGTTCGATGTTGAACTAATAGTGCACATACACATGCATGCTAGTTAGCCCACGTACACATGCATGATGCATGCTAGATAGCCTGTGTTTACCTCTAAAAGTTTCAAAAACTATAAAATTGTGCGGGATTCGGTGGAGTTTATGGGATATGGAAGGTTTCCTAACCATTTTACCCCTTGTAGCCCTTCCCAAAACCAAGTAACCATATTTTTCTCATATAAAAAGACATATTAGGGTGTCAATTATGATGATGATCAAGAGAATAAGAAAACTCTGCCAAAATCCCTTCCCATTCTTAGTCAAATATTTGCAACCCATTCTGAGTTTTAGCCTCAACCTTCCCCTGTAGCCTTTCTCCTTATGCAACCCTTCCTCCTTCCCTTGGTGATAAGTTGGTAGTGAGAAGCTAACGTGGGATTGATGCACTTATAGCCATGACAGAGGATCCCAGACTTGGTTCGTGGAGTGGTCGCCAACAAAGGTTGTAATCCTTTTTGTCTTGAAATTGAATAAAAGAGTTCGTCCTTGTCCCAAAATCTTTTGTTTGTATGATTTTGTTGTTTTATGCATTTATATCTATGTCTAAACTTTTAAAGTGATCAGTAGAGATTGCATATGTTGTTGCATTGTATTCCTAATCTTTTGTAGGTCAGATCTGGGAGAAGATCTGTGATCTAGGAGGTGACAACAAGCGAAAGAGGCCTACACCAACCACAAGGACTAAAGGTGCACGCATTAACCCTCTTTCATCTCTCTCGTCACTTTGTTTAGATGGTTTTGGGGTAGCTTAAGGGTAGAACAATATTTTAAGGGAGTTAGTGCTTTGCCTTTACCTTAGACTCAGTATAGGGGGATTTTCCCCATAGCAAATACCCAGTGGGATTTTAGGGTGAAAAGCTTGGGCATCAACTTGGAAAAGTAAAATCGAAGCAAAACTGAACATCTCTTTTGATGCAAATTGGAGGAATTATGAGTAACTCTTCCGAGCATATCGAGAGAGTTATTAACAACTCCTCCAAGCATATAAGAGGAGTTAATAACAACTCCTCCAAACACATCGGAGAAGTCGTTAGTAACTTCTTCAATATGTATTCAGAAGAGGTTAGCCAAAGTCTTGGGGTGATCAGAGGACTTACAAGGAACTCCTCCAATCATATCGGAGGAGTTAATATTAAATCCTTCGATACGATCGAAGAAGTCATTTCCAATTACTTATAAGTTGTGCGAAAGAGTTGAGTTCAACTCTTCCAAGAATATTAGAGAAGTTAGTAGTAACTTCTCCGACATGCTCGGAAGGTTACTAAACAAGTGTTTTGAATTGCGTTTTTTTTATGTGAACACAAAGAAATGATAGAGTGCACTATGGAAAGCTTAGAGAAATAGGATTGGGTTGTTTAGGGCTTTCTCAGGGTGAATCGAGGGAGTATTGGATGGATTTGGGATTTGCAACTACTAAATGCAGGGATGTTGGATTACTGAGAGGGGGGGTGAATCAGTAATAGATATTTTTAGTCCTTTTTAACCAAAGCATGCGAATGTTATTTATCTTTAAGATCAATATATCATTATCATCCAATAAGTTCAGAGTAAATAAACCATGAACAATGAACAATCATACACATACATAGTACACTAGTATTTTTACGTGGAAACCCAATGCGAGTGAAAACCATGGAATGATTTTTCTTATATGTCTTTAATAATTACATTCATTGGAAGCACTGACATCCTTTGTTCTCCAACTATAGCTGGAAGGAGTCTCTGGCCCCCTATATTTTCAGGCTACAACCTGAGGGAAGCTACAACTACCCAATTCTTTGGCTACAACTAGAAGGAGGCTAGATCCCCCTATGTTCTCCGACTACAACTAGAAGGTGGATACAACCACCTATCGTTTCCCCATCCATCCACCCTGAAATATAAGTAATATGACGAAATCATTGTCACATTGTCACTTTGAGATATACCATTGTAAACCAATACCAACTTGTAGCACTGACATGTAGCCAACCTATACCACTTCCTTGTAATCAACCTGTACATGTATTGAGCCTATACCAACCAAAAAAAATAGATATGTGACCTGTATATTCTTCAGCATGTGTATGTACATGCCTTATCTATACTGCAGCCTGTGTATGTACATGACCTATCTGTACTGCATCCTACGTATGCCTTTTGAATACTAGGGTTTTCTCACTCCTGAAAAAATCTGATCCTATGCAACCTATGTCACATCAACATGCAACATGTCACTGTGTTCAGGTTGTAATTGTGCCCTATGCATACATCCTCATACGTATCCTTTAACCAAATGCATCTATATCTCTCTAGTCATGCGCCATACAAGTGTGTATAATCATGAACAAGTATACTAACTCTCACATGAGCTAGACATCAAACCATTTCTGATATACAACCTCTCAATACATCAACCATTTCACAAATACAAGCTCTCAACCATGTACCACAAAAACCCTTAACCATATTCCAAGAAATACAAGATGTGCCTCAACATTAATAAGATGTATCAATGATAAATATTGATTATACCAACACTGTATTTCTATAGATTTGTCTTATACAAAAAGTTCCATGCAACCACTAATATTTCTAGGGAAAATCCTCAAACCCCCACAACCATTTCTCATGTAGACACCAAAATCCAACTACTCATAGAAATAAGACATACCTTTTGAACCAATAGATAGAGTTGATGTACCTGATCACTGTAGACCTTCCCGAGATATTTCTTTCAGACTTTAGAGACCTGACATCTTCATATTCTCAAGTTTCTATGGATTTTCCCTCATGTACGCACCCTATTATAATGCTACCCCGCGTACATACATGCCCCGCTCCACTGTAGCCCGTGTACACATAAAAAATGAGGGCTTTTTTCAGTATTTTCTTTAATTCTGAAACTTTCATCGTCAACCCTTCATGATACCTCAGACATGCACAACTTCATATGTATTAATGATTACCTGCATTAAACCTTACACAATAATAGATATTAAATGTGCTCAATAGGTGCTAATAGGAGAGCCTTTCTCTCTTATTTATACGTCCATGTAGCTTCCTCAAGGGGTTACCTTCTAACCAACTTAACCCAATTTCCTTATTTTAGGGCTAACCCACTTCTAACCAGTTGTCCACTTCTAACCCACTTTGCTACAAATAGTAAATTCTCCACCTCTAGTTGCAACTAAATTATTTTTAATTATTTTCTTATTGAAACAACTTAACCCATGATTAACTCCTAGTATCACTCACTTAACTAGTCAACTTCTTATAGGAGCTTCTAGAGTAATTTTGACTTCCTTGACCTTCTAGATAGATCATGAGGGTTCTCCAACTTCAAAAGGACATAACTCTCTAATCGTGAGGAGTTATGTGATGTTCCACATATCACCAAAAATGGCATGACATGTACTATCCATATAGAATAGTCTTACCTGCAAATATATTAATCTTCATACAATTATACATCAATCAAACTGAAGTCCCTTATCCATATTGTTGGGGCTACCAGATTGTTATCGAATAAATC
>SNQJ01S0097325.1:27226-49415 GCA_010110895.2 Picea sitchensis
GGGTGTCATGCATGGTGAGCACTTGGAGAGACCACATCTTGAGGGGAGTCTACCTTGTGTCACACAGGTGGATATGGGACCTTGGTATCATATGTATTTGGATTCAGTTATTGCTTGAGGACAAGCAATATTCCGGCAGGGAGGACTGTAATGTCCCCATTTTGGGACTTTATAACATTACAACATTTCAAAGTGTTATGCCTACCCGAGTAGCCAAATAGGTGTGACAGAGAGTTCAGGAGATACTTAAGGGTTTATTTGGGCTCGACTTGCATTGTTCATCATCAGGATCCATTCCGCACAACTTGGCTTTGGTTTCGTTGCATTCCGACAATTTCCGTAATTTTGAGTCATTATGGGTCATATCTTAATTAAATTCACTAAGAAGGTCATAATGGGCATATTTCTTGGAGAAACCTCTTAGTGTGATAGCTCATCGGAATCGGGAAGAAGAGCACTACAGGATAAGATGGTGAGAAGTGACTTTCAGTGGCTGGAGAAGCCATAAGGATGGATAAATCACTTTTTAGATGTAAAATGGTTAATTAATTAAGTAATTTAATCAAGGAATAATAAAATAAAGTAAAAGTCACTTGGCGGGAAGAAGTCAACAGTGAATTAGGGTTTCAACAGTGATTTAGGGTTTTGGAAGTCAACAGTGAATTAGTGTTTCAACAGGGATTTAGGGTTTTGGAAAGCTATAAAGGAAGGGTCGACAACCTAATTCATCATTATGCAGATTATGACTTGTCGTTGAAGAGAAGAGGCGCATCTCAGGAGAGATAGTTCAGTGTATTCCAGGAGGAAGACACCAGTTGGTTGATTTCGGTGTTGAAAGACACACCCTAGTCACCGGGGAGATCATCCAGGTCTTCCATCATTCTTCATTGATTCCATAGTGCTCCCATATTCCGGGTATTATATTTTAGTTACTTATTTGTATTCCGGCTAAGATCCTTTTGTCTTTTGATCTAGCCGAGTGTTGTTATTTTATTCAGCCACAGTTGCTTATTTGTATTCCGGCTAAGATCATTTGTATGTTGATCTAGTCGAGTATTGTCAGTTTATTCAGTCGCATTCGGCCATTTTTGTAATCCACAGAGATATCATAATACAACTTTGCAGTCCTTTGCCACGTTTATTATTTGTATGATCATTTATATGTTGTAAACCTTTGATCCTACACACACATTAGTAGTGTTTCCTAGACTACCCAAGTCAGTAACATTACAGTGGCACATGCACTTTGATGGTTCATGCTCCAATAAAGGTAACGGAGTTGGCATTATCTTGATTTCTCCTTAGGAAAAATCCATAAATTTTCTTATAGGTTAGAGTTTGCTAGCACGAACGATGTCACTGAATTCGAAGCCTTGTTACTGGGCATTGAGAACGCCTATGATCTTGGTTGTGGTCACCTTTCGGTTTTTGGATATTTCGAGCTTGTTGTGAACCTTGTACATAAAGTTTACTCTCCTAGCAACAAGTTGATGAAGCAATACACCCAAACTGTTTGGCTGCTTATCTCGAACCTTTTATCTTTCAACATCACTCATGTTAGGAGGGAGTTAAACTCAATGGCAGATCGGTTAGCTGTCTTTGCAGCTTCTTTTGATCAGCAACTTTTGCCTCACAGACCTTATTGTACTTTTCGACCTCTATATCATCTGCATATCCTTGACAGTATAGAATCTTGGCAGGTTTCCCCTAACAATGAGAGCATTTGTACTTTCATTCAAAATGAACCTCTTAAGCCTAAGAGAATTATATCCATAGAAGACAACAAGATTCCTAAGGGCCTGACTCCTCTAGAGAGTTCGTTTTCATCGAGTGATACAGGCAATAAGGAAGAACAAAGAGAAGAGGAGTCAAGAAGGAAGGTGAGTGAAATCATCCCCTTGAACATGGGGGCACTCGAAGCTTCAAGGAATGTTAAAATAGGTGCCCGATGTTCTGATGAAAAAGAAATTAAGTTTGCCACGCTACTTGGTGGATTTCAGGATGTTTTTGCTTGGTCTTATGAGGATCTTCGTGGTTTTGATCTTGGTCTTATACAACATGTTATCCCCATCAAGGAAGGCATGAAACCAGTTACGCAAAAACAAAGACCTATTAATTCTGCATTTAAAGCAGCTATTCAAGGGGAGTTGGAAATTTTCTTGAAGGCTGGGATCGTTTTTCCTGTCAAGTACCCTGAATGGGTTCCCAAATTGGTACTTGTTCCAAAGGCTACTGATCATATTAGAACCTGTATTAATTTTCGCACATTTAGTCAGGCTATTATGAAAAATCATTTCCCTCCTTTTAATATGGAAATGATTTTGCATCAGGTTGTAGGGTCACAAGTGAGGCCCTTACTTGACAGTCTTTTTGGTTACAATCAAATCAAGGGGAAAAGGGAAGATGCTCACAAAACCACTCTTATCACTAGTTGTGGTACCATGACTTATAAATGTATGCTTTCTAGCTTACCTGATGCAAGTACCGCTTTTAAAAGACCTATACAAACAACTCTTGATGAATTGATCGGTGTCAATATCTAGCTTGATGATCTAATTGTATACGTTAAAGGGCTGATAATTACCTCAGAGTTCCAAGTGTTATTTATGGGTACTTTCAAAATTGCTTTCGTCCTAGATACTAACTCTTGCATTCTAAGGGATTTACAGGAGCAATTGTTTTCCTTCAGCATTAACGGTTCTCACTTGAAACATTACGTGGGACCAACGTGAAAAATTCTAAAGCTATTTGGTTTTTCTGTATACTAATAGCCTAGCTTTGCTTTCGGTTTTTCACTATTTTCTTTTCTACTTTACAGTAGTTTGACTTATGCTTTTTGTTTTTAAACATTTCTTGCTGCTTTTTCATTTCTGTCATTTTATGGCTACTGTTTTAGTTTTGCAATTTTATTTCTATCATGATTTTGTTGCTTACCATCTTTTAGTTGATTTGGTAAAAAATAAGGCGTTGGATCAGTTCTGCCACAACGACACTCCTACAAGGCATTGTTAGTCAATAACAATCAATCTTACACAGTTGTTACGATGTTTCCCCTAAAAGAACCCTTGAATTTGTTATCTGCTTCCACTGTTGTCTAGGAAAAAAAAATTGGGTTATCTTCCACTTCTGCTTCATTTTTTCATCAATTTGAGAATTTAAGAGAGAAAGTCCATAACTTTTCTCCTTGAAGTTAAGAGTCGATCCCGGTTGAATGATTATGCACACAATGGTAAAACCCCCCATACTTAACACTTTTAATGAGTTATTCCCAAATTCCCGGTCATTTTCCATTAAAGCTGCTCACTTCCCCCAGTTGCATAATCATTATGGTTATATCTTTTTTATCTACTATTCTTAGTCTGTGAAACCATGAATTCTAAGTTCTAATCTGTTGAAAACAAATTTCCCCATGGAGTCGCCAGTTTGTTGACGATTAAAATCATCAACAAGGTTTTATGCCCGCAAAGTATTGCTAAAGCCTATTATTATAAAGCTAACGATATATCTATAATACTAGTAGGTGGGACCCCCTTGTAGATTGGAGGATCAGATCTGGTTCTTATTTGATGTTATGTTGTTGTTGGACACTGCTTACATATTTGAGCATGATTGATGTCAAATGTTGGTTCTATTCACAACAAATGGGTGATGGAAAATGCATGCTATGTGTGAGTGTCTTTACTTTAAATTCTCATATCCATGTCACAAAGGCTTACGTCAACTATTATTTTTATTGCGCCATGATCTATTATATGTTACACTTGCACAAAACATGTGTTAGTCATGAAAAAGAAATATGGAGAAAAATCTAAGCAAGAAATAAAAACTATGCTACTATGCTACACTACATACATTGAAGTTAAGGGATTATTGTTAGTCCTGGCTAATGGGTTAGTGGCTATATGATTTATTGAGCTATATGGAAATACATGTGATATGCGCTATAGTATGGTTGGCAGTGGTTAATGTGGCATAGGGTGGCGCTCTTGGCAATTAGTGGATGTTGGTTTCGATGCATGGTTTAATTGAATGAATTAATAGATTAGTGGGATGGCGTGTACTAAGGAATTAAATGAATAGAGGATGGAGGCAACGTGCAATACCCCTCCCACTGGTCGTCACCCTGGCTATTGCTCAATTGTGTTTGTTGTGGTTAAGCTTCTATTTTCAAGCAGAGGAAGAACTGCGCGGCCAAGCTCGTGTTTTTAAGGTTTTTGTGGTTACAGGTATGTCTTTTCGCCATCCATGAACCCGCTTTGGTTATGAAATAAATATTGGCTCGGTGATGTATGAGTCTGTGCTTTCCTTAAGTCTGGCAACTGTGTAAAATTGTGATATTTTTCTTAAATGAATGGTTGGTGTGGTTTTCATTGCAATAATGTTTGAAGTCACAGTTTCATTGACCATTCTGAGTGTTAGAAGACATGAAGGCTCTCTGTCATCCTTATCGGTCTTGGTTGAAAGGTTTTCATTCGGCCCAGATTGGTTGGTTGTCTCTACGCTTCTTATCACCATACCCAATCGTTTGTTGTTATGGGGTTTGTTGGGTTTGAAACACTTTGTGTCAATGCGTATCGTTTCACTTGGGCATGGGTTCATTCATGTTACTGATGTTTGCGCAGTGGGCTATGATGGTTGTTATGCCAAAGGGTGTGCTTAATATTGATTTCTATTGCTCAGCTCTGTTTTATCTCAGCATTCTTTGGTTGATTGGGAAAACCACGAGGGTTATACCCTGTATGTTATAAGTGTTGTTACAGGACCAAACGAAGCATCTGCTCCTCTATTCATAGTCTCTCCTATCATGGGAATTGTCACCCTGTCTGCGAAGTCATTGGTGGTATACCCTGTGTGTGCACCGTTGGCCTTGGGGGTTCTCGCCTGATGTTGGGGGTTGACTCCAGTCTCCCTAGGTTGGTCCACAGAACAAACCCTTGATTTCTCAAGCCCAGTTTGTGATAGAGGGAACCATTATGTCCTGTTGGGTATGATATCAATTGTTATGAGTTGGTGGTGTATTATCGACAGTGTCGATCACTAGCTTGTCCATGTGGATTATGTTGACAGTGGTGTTGGTTTTGGTATTTAGTCACTGCATTGGTTATTATGACATTTGAAGTGTTAACCCAACATTAGTTATAATTGGTTAAATCACAGTGATTCTTCGTGCGTGATGCATTGGTTGTGTGGACTTCCTACAGCATGTTATGTTGAGTTGATGGTTGTTGTGACTGTGTTTTTAAATTAACAATGGGAGTATTGCAATTGTGGTAATTATGGCATGGCCATCGACTATATATGTTATGGATATTATTTGATTGTGCCATCAGAGATGGTCACGAGTTTTTAAACAATATGTTTTTGTTGCAATTTGGTCAATTTGTGAGATGAGATCGGGCATACCTGTTGTTGCCTCATTGTATTGGATTGATAGCCCAGCATTGTGGATGTTTAGATTTAGAGTAGTTGGACTTGTACAGTCACAAAAATGTTCTTGCATTTTGTCAAATGGTCGATGTATTCCACAGCATAGTATGAGTTGAAATGGTGCTTGTTGTCTGTGTGTTTAAATAACAAGTCAGGATCTTTGCACTAAAAATATTGATGGTTGTATTTGGTTGTTTGTTATGTGCGTTGATGAATATCATGCTTCGTAGCAGAGACAGGCACAGGTTATGTGACAGTATAATCTCATTACAATTTAATTATTAAGTGAATTAAAGGACGAAATCGGGCACGATTTTTGTGTTTGTATTTGATGATTAAAATAATTCGTGGGCAATGGTTGATGAGTTGGCGTTGAACAGAGTGGAAATACGTGACTGTGTATTCATTTGGGAATTGTTTTAAAACATTAAATGGACAATGAAAAGAAACATAACTCTTCTACATGTTGTTGTGGGATGTAAATTGTCTTGTTTTGGTGACATTGTATTAAAGATCTGATTACAAACAGTGAGCAAGTTAATGCACAAAATTGATTGAATTATACACAGTAGTTTTTCATTTGATCACAGTGATTATTTGGTTGGTGTTATTTTTTTTTACGTTTGATATAGAATGGTTTTATCGATTACTTAATGAATTTTATGAACAGTATCCGCTCTCTTCCCTACCATTACTTCTCTTTTCGCTAGTTACAACCCCCTCGCCTTCCCACATTCATTTTTCACCCCCTGTTCTTAAAATTTAATTACAGTTAAGAAGAATTTTGTATTGAAGCAGTTCGAAATCGCAGTTTCTTGGTTGGATCACGGTGATATTTTCTTTGTTTTGCATTACAGTTAATTGTTTGTTGTCTTTGAGAAGTAACCATGTTTCTTCTCCCCCCTCATTTTATCATGTTTCGCTCAATACAAACCCCTCGCATATCCCAAGACCTTTTGTTCACCCCTTGCTCATTGACGACAGTTAAACAATTTGTATGGATTGGTTTGCATGAGTCTGATATGTTGTTGAGCCAAAGTCTATTTCATATTTTTTAAGGAGTTGTCATGTATGGTTGTAAAGGAACTATTTGTTAATCAATCATGCATGTAGGAATGAGATTTTTCAGCCGAGGTAGTCATGGCAGAGGCAACCGTGGGAGAGGTAATTGGAACAGAGGCCCAAGAAGGCCAAGATTCTCCATACACTTTGATATTGACTCACAAGAGCTAGGCCAGCTATTTCAGGCTGGGTTTTTCAATTGGATTGGACAAGGAGTGGTCCAACTGAGGCCTGAAAGGCCTCCCTTCCAAGTTCCACAAGCCTCTGGTATTACCGTGGCCCCTCATGTCTCATTGGAACTCAAGGTTTCCAAAAATGACGGATGGCAAGATATTGTCCACCCGGCAGTCTCCCAACATCGTGGCTAGCCCAATTTGTCTTTACATGCTCCCCCGCCTAACAATCAGATTGTCCAAGATGCCCCTGCCCACTCACCAGTGCAGTCCTCCCATGCTAGCAAGAGATTGAACACTGAGGACCACCATGCCCCTGTCAAAGGAAAAGCCATTGTTGCCCCTTCCTCACCCTCTAATGGCTATGATAAATCTGTGTCTTCCCGGATGCATTTGAGGGATGATTGTTCTCACGTGATCAGCAATATTAGGCCTATAGGCTCAGCACAACCAAATGCAAATTCAGAGAGATCGAGGGGTGACAGCAGCAACAAGGGAAAGATTGCATCTCAAAGTGGAAAATATGGTTTTTGAGTTTTATTTTAATTATTGTTGATGACAGTTGACTTCAGAGGTTCTGGACAACATGTTTTCTTTTTGCATATATGAGTAATGCATTTTTGAAAATAATGTCAAATATCAATGAGGTAAATTGTCAAATATGCATGTGATGATGGGAGTCACAAGGAAAGATGTTCTTATTTGATTGACTAGTTATGTTATAATTGTTAAGAGCTAAATGGGAGTCACAAGGGGTCCCACCTACTAATTATTATTTAATTATAACCCTTATTATGATTTATTACTTTTTCCCCTAACTAAAAAGTTGGTTGAGTTCTTAGTTAACTTAACTAATGAGGTAGTTCAACTACATCAACCAATTCTAATTTTCTTAAAGGCAAAAGGAAGGGAGAAACAAGAGAGGATGGAAGGAGAAGCATACTAAGGTTTTCTCTTTGAGTTTATGTTGAGATAGTTCAGTTTTCATTCATTCCTTAATTTATCACAAGCCTTATTTATTTTTATGACAACAGAGTCTTATTGTAGACAACAAGATTCGGGGTTGAATTACATTATTCAGACACTTGTTTTTCAGAGGTGTTGATCTATCTTTGATAGTCTATGTAGACTTGTTTGTTTGTGAATTAGTTTTCATGACTATCAAAGGCTATTGTGCAGAGTCGAGTGGGCAACAATCTGTGGCAAGCTGATCCAGCTTTTAGAGTTCAGTTTTTTATTTTCTGTTAGAGGTCCTTTTGTATGTTCCATCGGGGATGTCTAAGTTTGACTTTGGTCCAAAACTTCTTCACAAAATGTTGTAAAGAGAATGACTCTTTGGTGAATTGGAATGAAATAAAGGATTGTTTTATGTCTCATATGTCTTGATTATCATCTTGGTGTCTTTGCTTCTGTCTTTACATTTATTTCAGCAACTGTTATATTCAGAAAATCATAGAAATAATGAATTTTACAGCAAGCTTTTATTTATAAAAAGACTAGCTTAAGCACTTGTAATCAATACGTGTGAGTTAGGATATTAATTTTGATGGCTATAAACATAGGGTGATATTACCGTCTATTTTGCTTTAACCAAGCAGAATCTGAAGATGCTTGAGTAAGATCATTTCATATATTTTCCTCAACACGGTGTTGACGTGGCAGTTGACCGTACAAGTCGTACGACCGTAAAATGATGTGGCAGATGAGTTGGCATGCTAACTGGGCAGGCTATGCGGTAGACAGTTGGGCGAATCGATGGCTAACACGTGTCATAGTTGTTGACCAATGTTATTGTGCCACGTGGCCCAGTCGTGTGCTGCCACATGGCACCCCTCCAATTTGCAATGGGTAAAATTTCATGACTCCACAGGAGTCAAACCCGCGACCTCCAGGTGAGGGTAGTGCTTTGGCAAGGCCCTGGCTACCAGCCTGCCCACGATGTTTCTTAATCTGTATAGTCAAATTATTTTATTTGAATTGCATCAAATGTTTGTTTGGCGGAGTAAAGGGTTGGGGCTTAGCCCCAGCCCCCGACGCATGCGCATATAACCTTAACACTCAACCAGGCACGTGCAACTGTCAGCCCCTGACGCATATACATGTAACTTTACTATAGGACCACACGATATTAAACTTTGGCGCGGACTGTTTACAAAAAATGTTTATCCCGATCCATTGTTAAGCCCCGACGCATATACCATGCGACCATTTCATATTACTGTTGGCGAACGCGGACTTGTTAGCACTCCATTGTATAGCCCTCGGTCACTACACCATTACATATGACCCTTTCGTATGACATTGGCGCGCGGACATTGCTATGATGTGGAGCCCCCGGTCACATATCGCCTTGCCATATGACCAAACACCTTCGCGCGGAGGGAGCTAGTCGTTGGAGCGTGCAACTATTAGGTCGTTGGCCACATGGGGCCATACGACCGAGTTCTTCGTCGGGAAAAGGGGCCAGCACACTAACGGTCCTACATTTTCGCCTAATTCGCGGGAATCGTTGTGTGTGCCGGGTTTTGGTGCGGAAAACACACAGAGGTCGAGTTAGTCTGTTAGTGGGTGCGTTTGGCGAGCAAGTACAACAAGCTTGAAGGGGAAAACTTCCAGGACATGTAACTTCTTCATTTTTTGTCCAAACCAGGTGTCGAAAAAGCACAGCTAGGGGTTTTTGGACGTTCTGAAGCCATTAGAGCCATCTATTTTGTATTTTGAGCACTGTAAGAGTACTTTTTAAGCATAATGAAAAAGATCCAAAGGAAGTTGGACCAAGAGATGTAGCCCAAGAGAGGGGTGAACTCCTTTATCATTTGTTGTGTTATGTGTTCATTATTGATGGTTTTTATCTGTCTGATATGTTGCTCTTGTTTAACTAAAACTCATTGAACTTATGTGTTAGTAACTTGATCCAATTACCCAAACACATACCATTTATACACTTGCAATTTAAAGAGATAAGTCTTATTCATTTTAAAGATCTATTGGAAACAAATCCATTCCATTTTTAGATCAGTTGGTATCAGACTTTTGGTTTTTTTTTAAGGCTCGATCGTTTGCAACTTTTTTTTGTTTTTTGATGCTTACAAGGTTGAAGCTCACAAGAGGAGAAGGTCAACTTTTAGAGCCAAGTTCTCAACTGTCAAGAAGGAGAACTATCAATTCACCTCAAGTTTCAAGGAGGCATTCACCAAGTATGGCTCATGAGGAGAGTCGTGGAACTCTTCCTTTAGAGGGGGAAAACTTCAGAAAAGCTTTCAGTGATATGACTGAGATGGTCAAAGTTTTGTTTGAAGAAAGAAATGCAAGATTGCAAGGTGAAAGCTCCAACCCTCCAAAGGGCAATGGAGACAGTGGTGATAAAATGCCAAAGGGAAATGGAGGGAATGGTGATTCTCCACCTCCTTCATCTCCATCTTCCACCTCTTCCACCATTTCACAACCACCTCCAAATTCTCCAAAAGAACATGGTAAAACTCCTTTACAAACTCCTTTACTAAAGCTTGATATTAAGTTTGAATTGCCTATGTACAATGGAGAGGTAAATGTTGAGAAATTAGATAACTGGATTCGTCAGATTGAAGTGTATTGTAGGATACAAAGAATCACAGATGATGAAACTAAGATTCAACTTGCTTCTTTAATATTGGACAGTGAAATACTCATTTGGTGGGAAGCCGAAACTCAAGAGGACATGAAGAAACATGGTAAAGTTTTATCCTCTTTGAATGATTTTATTGTTGCAATTAAAAGACAATTTTATCCATTAGCATACATGCAGAAAGCTATTATGGATTGGCAAAACTTTAGGCAAGCGAAAGGACAAGATGTGCAAAGTTTCACTCAAGAATTTAGGAGAAGAGCTTTGGTTTTGGGTATAGATTTGTCTTCTCAAGAAACTTTACTCAAATATATTGGAGGTTTGCATAGCTACTTGAGGCATACAATACTTATGTTTAACCCTTCAAATCTAGATAATTTTGTGTACAAGCAACTCATTTAGAGGTAAGAGGAAGGAATGAACCTCAAGAGGGAAGCAAGAAGTCTTTTAATGGAGACAAGGGAAAGAGGAAGTTTGAAGGAAATGGAAAGAAAAATACTTCAGTCAAGAAACAGAGAGAGAAACTCTCATGTAAACATTGTTCAAAGGATGGCCATGATGAAGACCATTGTTGGAAACTTCATCCTGAAAAGAGACCAAAAAATTTCAACAACAAAGAGAAACCAAGAATTGTTGCAACCGTATACAAGATTTAGGATATGATTCGGAAGATGAAACAAAAATCACAGCCATGGTTATACAGGATAAGAATTCTATTGCTAGCACTAGTTCATCAAATTCTGCCATCAATGAAACTCAACATGAAAAATAAAGAATAGAGATTTTCCACAAAAGGGTAATTTCAAAACATACCAAGATAGATACTCTTTTTGATACAGGATCACAAGCAAACTTTATTTCTGAAGACATTGTCAAGAAACTAGATTTGGAAACTACTCCTCATCCTAAACCATACCCTTTAGGTTGGATATGTAACAATGCCAAATTGCATGTGACAAGAAGGTGTAAACTCAGATTTGCCATCAATGCAAACTATATAGATGAGGTAGAGCTTGATGTTATTCCATTGGATATTTGTGGTATTGTGTTGGGAAGCCCATATTTATATGATAGGAGAGACATTTTTAATCGTCATGAGAACAAGTATCATTTGTTTAAAAATGGAGTTGAGTACATTGTTAGAGCGCATACAAAGAAGATGAATTTGTCACTTACGAATGTTGGACAAATGAAGAGACTAGTCAATGCTAGTAACAACCTTGTACTTTTGATGATTAAACCCAAAGACAATGATGAAGAAGAAGTTCTCAAAGGATGCGATACAAAGTTACAATCTGATTTGTATGAGGTTGTAAACGAAACTGTTGAGATGTTTCAGGAACCAAGGGGATTGCTTCCTAAAAGGGGTATCCAACATGAGATTTTATTGCAACAAGGAGGTCCTCTTCCAAACATTGACATGTGCAGGATGCCAGATATGGAGAATGTTGAAATCAGAAATTAATCCCAAGAGTTGTTTGACAAAGGGGTCATCAAACCAAGCACTTTGCCATGCAGGTCACCAATTGGTTTGGTACCAGAGAAAGATTGTATATGGTGAATGTGGGCAGATTTCAGATTCTTGAACAAGACTACAGATATGATTGTTGAAGGAGACATATGGAAGAAAGCTTTGAAAGCAAAGCAAGCTCCATTTCATGCCTTGAAAAGCTATGTTTTCCACTTGGTGATAAAGTATAAAAAAGACATATATGACAAAGTTGTTGATATGCTTACTAGGTCTATTGTTAGTGCTTAGTTATTTTCAAGCATAAACCTATCATGCATAAGAGCTATTTGGAACAGTTTGCTTTAGATGTTGATGGAAAAAATGTTTATGCAACTTTATGTCGTACTAACCAAGTTGAGGAATTGGATTCCTATGTGCATGGTAAACTTTTGTATCTTGGCAAGCTATGTTTTTCACAGGGTGAAAGAGTCAACATGATAAGGGAAGCACATTCTTCTCTTGTTGCTGGCCATTTTGATGTAGGCAAGACGATGGCTAGTTTGCAAAACAAGCATCCTAAGTTTTGGGATGAGAATCTACACTACTTTCAGCATGCTTATAACCAGACCAAGAATTTCATTAAACAAGTTCAGTTTGTGCATCAAACCGTTTAAGAACAATTAAAAAAGAGCCAAACCAAGTACAAGACAAGGCATGAAAAGTTTCGTATTGGTCTTAAAGGCACCAATCCAAGCAAGGTTGGAAAGGTGAGGGAATTGTACCCTCATCTTCAAATTGACTAAAAGTAGTCTCTTGGAGGTCCAAAAGCTTCCCAATGGGGAGCTGTGATCCAGGGGATCAATTTTTTCTCAAAAATCAAAGTGTTTGGAATCGCTTCAAAATGGACATGTGCGTAAGCCTCGTCGTTACGAACGAAATGCAACTTGAACGGGCTCAAGTAGACGTCATATGAGAAAAATATTACGTTCTATTCATTTTGGAAAACATGCAAAATTTTGTTGACTGTGCAGTTCGTATAGTCCGTACATTCATGACGTGCTAGTTGACAGTACAGGTCGTACGACCATACAGTGATGTGGTAGATGAGTTGGCAAACTCACTGGGCAGGCTATACGACAGATAGTTGGGCGAATCGGTGGGTGACATGTTTCATAGTTGTTGGCCAATGTTATGGTGCCACGTGGCCCAGTCATTGGCTGCAACGTGGGTCCCCTCCAATTTGCAATGGGTAAAATTTTATGACTCCACAGGAGTCGAACCCGCGACCTCCGGGCGGGGGTAGTGCTTTGGCAAGGCCCGGGCTACCAGCCCGCCCACAATGTTTCTTAATCTATATGGTCGAATTATTCTATTTGAATTGCATCAAATGTTTGTTTGGCGAAGTAAAGGGTTGGGGCCTAGCCCCAGCCCCCGACGCATACGCATATAACCTTAACACTCAACCAGGCGCGCGCAATTGCCAGCCCCCGACGCATATACATGTAACCTTACTATATGACCACACAATATTAAATTTTGGCATGGACTGCTTATAACAAATGTTTATCCCAGTCCATTGTTAAGCTCTGAGTCATATACCATGCGACCATTTCATATTACTGTTGGCGAACGCGGACTTGTTAGCACTTCATTGTATAGCCCTCGGTCACTACACCATTACATATGACCCTTTCCTATGACATTGGCATGCAGACATTGCTATGATGTGGAGCCCCCGGTCACATATCGCCTTGCCATATGACCAAACACCTTCACGCGGAGGGAGCTAGTTGTTGGAGCGTGCAACTATTAGGTCGTTGGCCACATGGGGCCATTCAACTGAGTTCTCCACCGGGAAAAGGGGCCAGCGCACTAACGGTCCTACATTTTCGCATGATTCATGGGAACTGTTAAGTGTGTTGGGTTTTGGTGCGGAAAACACACAGAGGCCGAGTTAGTCTGTTAGTGGGTGCGTCTTGGCAAGCAGGTACAACAAGATTGAAGGGGAAAACTTCCAAGAGGTGTAACTTTTTCATTTTTTGGCCAAACGAGGTGCCGAAAAAGCCCAGCTAGGGGTTTTTGGACGTTCTGAAGCCATTGGAGTATCTATTTTGTATTATGAGCACTGTTAGAGTACTTTTTAAGCATAACGAAAATGATCCAAGGGAAGCTAGACCAGGTGATGTAGCCCAAGAGAGGGGTGAACTCCTTTATCATTTGTTGTGTTATGTGTTCATTATTGATGGTTTTTATCTGTCTGATATGCTGCTCTTGTTTAAGTAAAACTCATTGAACTTATGTGTTAGTAACTTGATCCAATTACCCAAACACATACCATTTATACACTTGCAATTTAAAGAGATAAGTCTTCTTCATTTTAAAGATCTATTGGAAACAAATCCATTCCATTTTCAGATCAGTTGGTATCAAAGCTTTCGGTTTTTTTGAAGGCTTGATTGTTTGCAACTTTTTTTGTTTTCCGATGCTTACAAGGTTGAATCTCACAAGAGGAGAAGGTCAACTTGTAGAGCCAAGTTCTCAACTGTCAAGAAGGAGAACTATCAAATCACCTCAAGTTTCAAGGAGACATTGACCAAGTATGGCTCATGAGGAGAGTCATGGCACTCTTCCTTCAGAGGAGGAAAACTTCAGAAAATCTTTCTATGATATGACTGAGATGGTCAAAGTTTTGTTTGAAGAAAGAAATGCAAGAATGCAAGGTGAAAGCTCCAACCCTCCAAAGGGCAATGGAGACAGTGGTGATAAAACTCCAAAGGGAAATGGAGGGAATGGTGATTCTCCACCTCCTTCATCTCCATCTTCCACCTCTTCCACCATTTCACAACCACTTCCAAATTCTCCAAAATAACATGGTAAAATTCCTTTACAAACTCCTTTACTAAAGCTTGATATTAAGTTTGAATTGCCTATGTACAATGGAGAGGTAAATGTTAAGAAATTAGATAATTGGATTCATCAAATGGAAGTGTATTGTAGGATACAAAGAATCACAAATGATGAAACTAAGATTCAACTTGCTTCTTTAAGATTGGACAGTGCATCACTCATTTGGTGGGAAGCCAAAACTCAAGAGGACATGAAGAAACATGGTAAAGTTTTATCCTCTTAGAATGATTTTATTGTTGCAATTAAAAGACAATTTTATCCATTATCATACATGCAGAAAGCTATTATGGATTGGCAAAACTTTAGGCAAGCTAAAGGACAAGATGTGCAAAGTTTCACTCAAGAATTTAGGAGAAGAGATTTGGTTTTGGGTATAGATTTGTCTTCTCAAGAAACTTTACTCAAATATATTGGAGGTTTGCATAGCTACTTGAGGCGTACAATACTTATGTTTAACCCTTCAAATCTAGATGAAGTTTGTGTAAAGGCAACTCATTTAAAGGCAAGAGGAAGGAATGAACCTCAAGAGGGCAGCAAGAAGTCTTTTAATGGAGACAAGGGAAAGAGGAAGTTTGAAGGAAATGGAAAGAAAAATGCTTCAGTCAAGAAAGAGAGAGAGAAACTCTCATGTAAACATTGTTCAAAGGATGGCCATGATGAAGACCATTGTTGGAAACTTCATCCTGAAAAGAGACCCAAAAATTTCAACAACAAAGAGAAACCAAGCATTGTTGCAACTATACAACAATATTTAGGATCTGATTCGAAAGATGAAACAAAAATCACAGCCATGGGTATACAAGGTAAGAATTCTATTGCTAGCACTAGTTCTTCAAATTCTGCCATCAATGAAACTCAACATGAAAAAGAAAGAATAGAGCTTTTCCACAAAAGGGTAATTTCAAAACATACCAAGATAAATACTCTTTTTGATACAGGATCACAAGCAAACCTTATTTCTGAAGACATTGTCAAGAAACTAGATTTGGAAACTACTCCTCATCCTAAACCATACCCTTTAGGTTGGATATGTGACAATTCCAAATTGCATGTGACAAGAAGGTGTAAACTCAGATTTGCCATCACTGCAAACTATATAGATGAGGTAGAGCTTGATGTTATTCCATTGGATATTTGTGGTATTGTGTTGGGAAGACCATATTTATATGATAGGAGAGCCGTTTTTCATAGTCATGAGACCAAGTATCATTTGTTTAAAAATGGAGTTGAGTACATTGTTAGAGCACATACAAAGAAGATGAATTTGTCACTTACGAATGCTGGACAAATGAAGAGACTAGTCAATGCTAGTAAGAACCTTGTACTTTTGATGATTAAACCCAAAGACAATGATGAAGAAGAAGTTCTCAAAGGATGTGATACAAAGTTACAATCTGATTTGTATGAGGTTGTTAACGAAAATGTTGAGATGTTTCAGGAGCCAAGGGGATTGCCTACTAAAAGGGGTATCCAACATGAAATTCTATTGCAGCAAGGAGGTCATCTTCCAAACATTGACATGTGCAGGATGTTAGACATGGAGAATGTTGAAATCAGAAATCAAGCCCAACAGTTGTTTGACAAAGGGGTTATCAAACCAACCACTTTGCCATGCAGGTCACCAATTGGTTTGGTACCAGAGAAAGACTGTATATGGCGAATGTGGGTAGATTTCAGAGCCTTGAACAAGACTACATATATGATTGTTGAAGGAGACTTATGGAAGAAAGCTTTGAAAGAAAAGCAAGCTCTATTGCATGCCTTGACAAGCTATGTTTTCCACTTGGTGATAAGGTATAAAAATGACATATATGACAAAGTTGTTGATATTCTTACTAGGCCTATTGTTAGTGCTTTAGTTATTTTCAAGCATAAACCTATCATGCATAAGAGCTATTTGGAACAGTTTGCTTTAGATGTTGATGGCAAAAATGTTTATGCAACTTTATGTCGTACTAACCAAGTTGAGGAATTGGATTTCTATGTGCATGGTAAACTTTTGTATCTTGGCAAGCTATGTTTTTCACAGGGTGAAAGAGTCAACATGATAAGGGAAGCACATTCTTCTCTTGTTGTTGGCCATTTTGATGTAGGAAAGACGGTGGCTAGTTTGCAAAACAAGCATCCTAAGTTTTGGGATGAGCATCTACACTACTTTCAGCATGCTTATAACCAGGCCAAGAAGTTCATTGAACAAGTTTAGTTTGTGCTTCAAACCGTTTAAGAACAGTTGAAAAAGAGCCAAGCCAAGTACAAGACAAGGCATAACAAGTTTCATATTGGTCTTAAAGGCACCAATCCAAGCAACAATGGATGGATTGAGGCTGGAAAGGTGATGGAATTGTACCATCATCTTCAGATTGACTAAAAGTAGT
Source organism: Picea sitchensis (assembly GCA_010110895.2). Classification (NCBI taxonomy): domain Eukaryota; kingdom Viridiplantae; phylum Streptophyta; class Pinopsida; order Pinales; family Pinaceae; genus Picea; species Picea sitchensis. The sequence continues at coordinate 44,225 of SNQJ01S0097325.1, forward strand.
ATTTAGAGGTCCAAAAGCTTCCCAATGGAGAGGTGTGATCTACGGGATCATTTTTTTCTCAAAACTCAAAGTACTCAAAATAGCTTCAAAACGAACACGTGCGTAGGCCTCATCGTCACGAACCCAATGCCACTTGAACGGACTCAAACGGACGTCGTATGAGCAAGATATCGGGTTCTGTTCATTTTGTCAAACAAGCAAAATTTTGTTGACTGTGCAATCTGTACAATCCATATAGTGCTAACATGGCAGCTAACCGTACATGTCATACGATCATATAGTGACGTGGCAGATGAGTTGGCATGCTGACTGGGCAGGCTATGCGGTAGACATTTGAGCGAATCGATGACTGACATGTGTCATAGTTGTTGGCCAATGTTATGGTGCCCCGTGGCCCAATCGTGGGCTGCCACGTGGCACCCCTCCAATTTGAAATGGGTAAAATTTTATGACTCCACAGGGGTCGAACCCGCGACCTCTGAGTGAGGGTAGTGCTTTGGCAGGGCCCGGGCTACCAGTCCACCCACGAAGTTTCTTAATCTGTATAGTCGGATTATTTTATTTGAATTACATCAAATGTTTGTTTGGCGAAGTAAAGCGCTGGGGCCTAGCCCCAACCGCCGGCGCATAAGCATATAACCTTAACACTCAACCAGGCTCGCGCAACTGTTAGCCCCCGACGCATATACATGTAACCTTACTATATGACAACATGATATTAAACTTTGGCGCGGACTATTTACAACAAATGTTTAGCCCGGTCCATTGTTAAACCCCGACACATTTACCATGCGACCATTTCCAAAATCGAATCTTTCCACAATTGAATCTTTCCCAAAATCGAATCTTTCCACAACCTTATCGATTTTCCATTTCCAGGGATCCAATAGAGGTGCTCTTTAAAGAAAGGAATTGAGGCTCTTATGAGTTTCCATATTTGTGAGCCAGGTTGAGAGTCAGGAATAGTGTCCATGCATATTTTTCTGGTCCCCAACCTATATTTTTTGTTATGGTTGTTTTCCATCATTCCTTTCTACTCGAAATTATCCGTCGGAGTAGCTTGGCTCCCATAGCTATATTAGTCACTTCATGGTCTCTTATTCCTAGTCCCCCACTATTTTTGGGTGAGGATACTATATTCCAGTTTACTAGATGAAACTTTTTGGAATTGGACTTTCCCCCATGCCACGGGAATTTGCGAATGAGTTGGGCCATGTCTTTCAGGGCTCTATTTGGCACCAGGAGGGAGGAGAATTGGAAGAGGGGGAGGGAGGATAGTATTGATTTTATCAGAACCACCCTCCCAGCTGGGTTGAGCCACCTTGACCCCCAAGACTCCATCTTATCCCTAAATATTTGGAGGTTGAGGTGCCAATAATCTCCAGGTACCGATTTTAAGCACAAAGGGAGACTGAGGTATTTATAAGTTTTCCAATCGCTTGAGATGGCAAAGCCCAAAATTTGAGCGATACCTAATCTGTTAATAGCTGAGACATTCCACACATAGATTTGACATTTAATATTATTCAAGAGCCCGCCCGAAGCTGAGAGGAAGGTGTCCAGTACTTGGTTGATTCTTCTTGCCATGATTTTTGAAGCTCCACTCAAGAGGATCATGTCATCTGTGAATTGTGAGTGATTGATTCGTTTTACGCCCTGGGCTATTTTGATTCCTGGGATTGTTCCATTGGCTAATTCCCATTCTAATATTCGATTGAGAGATTCTACCATGATCACATATAGGAGTGGGGAGAGTGGGAAACCCTGCCTTAGACCTCTGGAAGCTCTAAAGAAGGGGGTTGGTCATCCATTTAAAAGAGGGGCGATCCAAGGATAGGTAATATAGGCTCTTGTCTAGGATTAAAACTCTTGATTGAACCCAAACTTCTGCATTACTTTGAAAAGGAAGTCATGCTCTACTCTATCGAATGCATTTTCCATATCCAATTTAATTGCCAAACCTGATTCCCCACAAGAATTGTTGGAGTGGATTGCTTCTTGCAATAGGATGAAGTTATCCCAGATTTGCCTGCCAACCACAAATCCTAATTGATTGGGAAGAATTAAAGATCTGAGAAAAGGAGTCAGCCTGTTAGCAATAATTTTAGCCATGATTTTATAAGAGGTATTACAAAGAGAGATAGGTCTAAATCTATCTAGGGAGGATGCTCCATGTTCTTTCAGAATGAGCGCTAAAAAGGAGGAGTTGTTGGCTCCTCCCATTTTTATTTATTTATGCACATATCTTATCATTCTAATGAAATCTTGCTTGATTATGTGCCAACACTTTTTATAGATATGGAGAGTGAATCCATTCAGTCCTGGAGCTTTATCCTCGTTGAATTGATTGATTGCTTTTAGGATTTCTTTTTCTACAATTTGACAGTTGAGTTTGAGGTTTTCTTCATCCAAAATTTTGCTTGGGATATGGCTGAGGAGAGAATTAGAAGAGACTTCCTCTGATATTTTATCTAAAGTATATAGCTTGAGGAAGTGACTAGAGGTTTGTTGCTTGATTTGGTCAAACTCCTTTATAGTTTCACCCATCTGAGATTTGATTTGTCCAAAGTCTAGCTTTCGATTGCCTGTGAAATGAGGTATTTTGATCACCTGCTTTCAACCATAGGCTTCTAGACTTTAATCTCGAGGTGTTTTGTTCTTCTTTTAGTACTTGAATGTATTCTTTGTGTATCTTTTGTTTAGACATTATATGGCTTTGTTGGACTTCTTTTGTCTCCAATTCCCCTTGAATATTTTCTAGCTGAAGCTTTTTTTCTTTAATCTTGATCTGAATCGGACTCGAAGATGTTTTTGCCCAGTATTTGAGTAATTATTTCACCAAATTCAACTTCTGCTCCCAAATGTAGACCGGAGAGCCGGTGATCCATTGGTTCAAAGCTTGCAAAATAGAGGAAAACAAATTTGGCCAATCCATCCACAAGGGGTTGAATTTGAAGGGGATAGGGCCCCAGTTTTTTTGTGATACAAATGCTAAAAAGATAGGTCGATGATCTGATCCTGACCATCGGAGGATCATTGAAGAGGCTTTGTCTGGATGAGCAAGAAATGAGCTGCTTATTAAGAAATAGTCAAGCTTGGACGCAATGTGGCCTGGCCCTGCTCTTCTATTCTTCCAGGTATACAGACCTTTGGAGGGGGGAACATCGAAGAGGTCCATATCCGAGATTAGATCGTCCATTTTTTTCCTAAATTGATCCCTCACTATGGATCCCCCTCAATTTTCTTTTAACCCTCTTGTGGTATTGAAATCCCTGGCTATAATCAATTTTTGAGGGGGATTATCATTGGCCAGGTCCAGGAGGGAGCTCCAACACTCAAATTTTTCCAAGTAATTATTTGGCATATAGACATTAATAATTGAACAGAGCATACCTATGGATTTCTTAGTTAGAGATACCATCATCCAGAACTGGGACTGTAGGTGCTCCTCTAGCTTGAATTCATTCACATTCCAAATTGTGTCGATTCCTCCTGAGGTGCCTCTAGAAATGATTGTTTTTCCTTCCTCCTTTTTCCAATTTTTTTGCATTTCTTGGAGGGTTTCCAAGTCCCTCATTTTTGTCTCCTGGATTAGAACGATAGAAGGGTTTTATGTTTTTATTAGCTTTCGAACTTCTTCTTTTTTGTCCCTGCTCCCTAATCCTCTGCAGTTCTAGGAGACAACTTTCATCATTTATCAGAGGGTTTCCTCCCCCCCCCCTTTAGAGGACTGAGACACTGCTCCCTTATGATGGGTTAACTTCTTTTTTCCTGTTTTACTCTCTTTTCTTAGCGCTTCCTATAGAGTTTTTTGGATGCCTAATTCCTTCTCTCTATCTGCAGTCGATTCCCTTTTGTTTATGTTAGATTTTATTCTTGATTTTTTTATTGTAGCTGGCTGGGTAACCTCTAGGTTTGAATCACTATCAGAAGTTTCATGTCTTTCTTCTTCAGAAAAAACAGGGATCTTTGGAGGAGGGTTTAGGATAGATTTTGTTGTGCTTTCCCCACTTGGTACTGGGATTTATTTTTCTTTTCTGATTTCATCTTATGTTTCTTCTTGCCTCCTTTCTCCATTTTCTTCGTTCTGTTCCCTAAGGTCCTCCATGTTATCTTTTGTTGGAAGTCTGACATACCCATTGTGACTTGATTCTCCTTTCTGGGGGGAGCTTGGGGTCTTTCTCTCGAGTATGTGGTTTTTTCGCCTTGCCCTAGTGGGGGGTTCATGGTTGTTTTCCCATTATTTTTTTTCCTTTTCAACTGTTTCCATTGGTCCTGTTTCATATCTTGCACCTGGGATTCTTTAGCTTGTGGGCAACTTTTTGTGAAATGTCCATATTCATGACATGCTTTGCATTTGAATGGGATTTGCTCATAATCGACATGTTGTACATAAGACCAGTTGTCCATACTCAACTGGATTGCTTATGGGAGACCTTTTTCCAGATCCACTTCCACACAGAGTCTGGCATAAGCTTGAATCCCTTCTCGTGGTTCAATACGATCGATGTATTTTCCTAGCGAGTTGCCTATGTTTCTTAGGGTTTCATCGTTCCAATAGTGTAGTGGGAGGAAAGGCAACCTTACCCAGACATGGATTGTTGAAGGGATATCATTTTCTGGGTTGAAGTTAGGGGTCCATTTATTGAGATACATTTCTCTTGCACCCATGAAATAAGGTCCACTTCGGAAAATCAAATCCCTATCTTCTTTTTTTTCAAATAGAAAGGCGAAGAAACCCTTACCACAAAAGGCCACAAACATATGTCCCTGGATCATTTTTCTCCAGTTTAAATATAGACAGTGATGCATGGATTTGGGGGAGGGCCACAACCCCGTGAACTGCCCCATCAGTCCATTTTTTGCGAGTCTAATAGCTAGCGAACGAGCCGAAGAAGGATGAATAGCCACCTTAGGGATCTCTTCCATTTTTTTTACGAATCTGGAGGGAGTTGCCTTATGGGTCTTTGCATAGGAGGAGATCAAAGCATGAAAGGTGTGAAGATTCGAACACGAAGAGCCTGGGGGGGGATCCCCCCCCTCAGAGGGGGCCATGCTCGGCCCATGCGGAGTCACGTGGGACTGGATCCACGTGAAGCTGAAAACCTGAGTCTCAAGAAAACCCTAGTAGAGAAGGGTGTGTAGAAATTTACCTTGCATAGAAAATTTTAAAATTAAATTTTGCACATCC